>JASAMZ010006061.1:0-10632 GCA_030248115.1 Linhomoeus sp. GSCO2_2 | reverse complement strand
GAATGGCAAGACCATCTTGGGCAAATTGACCTTCTCCTGGCAGCTTTAGCAGAGTCATGTAGGTCTGAACTTGACAAACAAATCTCTTCTCAACAAAATTCAAGAGCTTCAAAGAGTTTGGCACCTTGTCAAGTCTAAGGTTATTGTACCAACTCTTCGCCGGCATCTCATTATCTGTAATTCTTCTCTCACAACTGTAGCAGAGTCTGTCATTTTCATTGAGCATCAATTGTTCAGTGATTTCATTCTCTTCAGTCAAACTGTATGAGCTTTCAAACCACAACATTCTCAGACAACTCTTGCAGACACTGCTCAACTTGCCAGAGATTGCACTTTCGTACTCCATCGCAATGCTGTCTAGCTGAGGATTGCTCTTATGCTTAGTCCTGCATACTCTCATTCGTCTGGCTTTGATGACCTTTTCTACTTCTTTGACTGTGTCTGACTGTTGAGATCGCAGTTTCTGCATTCTACTGATCTTGTCCTTTTTTTCTTTCTGCTTTTGCTCTTTAGTCTGCTGGAATCGAAGCCGCTTCATTCTGACAAGTTTGTCCTGTTTATCCTTCTCTTTCTTCTCTTCAGACTGCTGGGATCGAAGCTGTTTTACTCGTTTCAGCGTCTTCTGCTTCTCCTTCTCTTTTCGCTCTTCAGTCTGCTGGGATCGAAGTTGTTTCATTCGCTTCAGTGCGTCCTGTTTCTCCTGTTCTTTTCGCTCTTCAGTCTGCTGGAATCGAAGCTGTTTCACTCGTTTCATTGTGTTCTGTTTCTCCTTCTCTATTTGCTCTTCAGTCTGCTGGGATCGAAGCTGTTTTACTCGTTTCAGCGTCTTCTGCTTCTCCTTCTCTTTTCGCTCTTCAGTCTGCTGGGATCGAAGTTGTTTCATTCGCTTCAGTGCGTCCTGTTTCTCCTGTTCTTTGCGCTCTTCAGTCTGCTGGAATCGAAGCTGTTTCACTCGTTTCATTGTGTTCTGTTTCTCCTTCTCTATTTGCTCTTCAGTCTGCTGGGATCGAAGCTGTTTTACTCGTTTCAGCGTCTTCTGCTTCTCCTTCTCTTTTCGCTCTTCAGTCTGCTGGGATCGAAGTTGTTTCATTCGCTTCAGTGCGTCCTGTTTCTCCAGTTCTTTGCGCTCTTCAGTCTGCTGGAATCGAAGCTGTTTCACTCGTTTCATTGTGTTCTGTTTCTCCTTTTCTATTTGCTCTTCAGTCTGCTGGGATCGAAGCTGTTTCACTCGTTTCATTGTGTCCTGTTTCTCTTTTTCAGCCACTTCAGCTGTTTGTCTGCTCCTTTGCCTCTGTTTGCGTTCTTTAGTTAATCGTCGCTTTTTCTCAGCTGCTGTCTCCACAGTACCAACCTCCACTTGTCTGTCATTGCTGCAAACCTCTCCTTGCACTTGAATGGCGTCCAAACTGCTCTCATTGACTTTCTTCAACAAGACTAGCACAACTCCTCTGAGCGGGCAGTTCTCCCCCTCTTCAGAATCCGCGAGCAACTCACAGCACTCTTGCAGACTTCTTTTGAAAGGCGCTTTATCTCTCATGTCATTCAGAATGTAACACTCTCCCTCTTTCACTTCAGCCACGGTCACAAAGTGATTGCTGTGTTGTCTGATCAAGCCAACTGGTCTGAACGTGCTGTTCCCAAGTCTCACCTTCTCTGGCAGCGTCAACTGTTTCACGTGGTTGCCAATCACGTTGGTCTCCAAGAAGAGGTAGTTTCCATTGTTGGTCGATTTCACTTCTTTGTACTCAGTGCACGTCTCACATCTCTCTTGAGCAAACTGCACAAAGCTGTCGTTGACATAGTCTTGCAATTCTCTCGAAATGTCACTGTCCTCATCTGCAGTGTTCACCATCAGCTTGCCAATAGTCTGCTCACTTTCATGACCGTTTTGACACTTTGTCAAGATCTTCAAGCCGAACAACTCTTTCTCATAGGCACTGGTCACCAAGGCGTCGGGCAGCGAATTCACAGTGGCCAACAACGTCCCCTTTCTCTTCTCAGGTCCACCAAAGTCGTCAGGATACAATTCGAACGCTTTGTCCCAGGAGCCATTGATGAAATAGCTGACATTCAGTCTCGCTCCCATGCTGAGTCTTTCAGTCTGACGTTCAGTCACTCCCTTCTTGATCTTGTCAGTCAATGCCTCAGTCACAAGCTTTCGTCCACTGAAGTTCTGCTTCAGAGTGTCCATGAACTCTCCAGTCTGCTTGCTGTAGTCGACTTCAGGCATCACTGTCATCGTCATCAGATCCACGAAAGAGTCAATCGCACACGAGTTCATGTTGTTGCGAGCATCCTCTCCCATCGTGTTCAGCGTCTCTTCAATGGTACTCTTCTTTTCAAATCGATTCTGGTTGATCGACCACGTCGGAATGAACTTCTTGTGCTGCGCGTCGACGTTCTGATTCGATTGAGCGATTTCCACGCCTTTGCCAAACACGTTCACGCACGAGAACGTCTCACCAAGGTCAATCGATCGTCGCGCCATTGCCTTGTCGTTTAGCAGCGATTCAATTCTGTGCGTCAGTGCTTTAAGATGCGTCTCACTCTTTCAGATCTTCCCACAAATCAGTGCGATTGCTGTGCGTCACCCCTTCAGTAGAATATACCCCTTTCTGTTGATTCTTCCCTCTTTTCACACAACTTCTCAACCTTTTCTGAGACAAATCTGGCGGCTGTCGAAGAGCACAAGGGCATCTGAAGAAGGGGAAAACAGGCCTGTTTTCACATACTTGCCAAAGTAATTGATTACAAAATATACATACTTAGTCAATAGAAATTAGTTTTGTACATAGCTCAGCTCACAGCCTACCCAGTATACTCCGTGCATCTGCACATTGAAACCACTACACAAAGGTTGTACGCCCAGCTGACCCAAACAATGGGGTTCTGACAGCTACAGGTGACCACCAGATGTGCAGCAGAGCCAAACACACCAGAAGCAGTTCTGCAGTGGGGTGCCCTTGAGATCTGAACCTCTGAACCAAGTTCAGAGCTGCAGACCTCTGAGACCACCACGACAACCACAGCCAGTGGGCAAGTGCACTTAGCATACACTCAATGAGTTGTTTGCGTAATTGGTTCAGCAGGGTCTCAGGCATCAAGACTGAGGGCAAATCCCTGCCGTCCCGAGGTATTCCCAAAACGGAAGCTCGCGCATTGATCACACCACAACAACAGCAAGAACCTCAAGCTGACCCAATCGATGGGGTTCTGACAGCAAGAGGACCACCAGAAGTGCAGTATGAGCAAACCATGAGTGAAGCAGCTCTACACCAGCGCCCCATTGGTCCGAACGACGAACCTCCAAGGCTACCGGGACAACTGCCACACCCACAGGCAAGCAACCGCAAGGTGCATTACCTCGTAGCCTTCCTTCTCTGAGTGACTGCACATGCACAGTATGTGAGTGTGCTTGAAGCCAGTATACATTCTTGACTAATCATATTCTTAAGACTGTCTGACTTCAAGACACACCCACACTGTGCATGCACAGTGTCAAGAAGAAAAGCTACAGTACTCTCCGATCACCTCCCTCCACTTGGCTACTTGCTTCCCTTGCATTAAGGGCGTAGTCAGCACGTCAAGCTGCAAAACATGTTTTCTTCACATTGAGAAGAAAACCTTCCCCAATTACGCAGCTTGTAAACGTTAGTTTTCACACTTCCAAACTTTCTCTTGCAAATTATTCAGCATAGGCAAAATCTACGATGTTAAATTGTCGTGCTGACCCAGCAAATAGCCGTTAAGAGAAAGGGTTCAAGAGAACACTTGGGCGGACAGAGCAGCAGCTTCGACGAAGTCATTATGTGCACCCCAGGTCAGACGCCTGACCCAGGAAGGGGCTCTCTGGAGTTCGTCGAGCTTTTGCCTGCATTTAGCTATCGATTTTAGCGAATCCGAACATCATTTACAAATATTAGGTTTGAAAAACAAACAGGCAGTGCTACGACGAACGAACCACAGCCCCTGACTTCGACGGCGGACGAACCGTAAAGCTCCAGCTCTGTCCACTTACTTACGTGCTTTTCGGGGCGAGGGCCATGTGGGAGCGTTCCCCAACGTGTTCTCCCTCTTCAACCCCTGTGCATCGCTCGCTTCTAGGTGGCGATCTTACGTATCCACCTTGTGATGCGTTCCTACCATAGTCCTAGCAATGAGGCACAGGGAGCAGCTCGTAAATTCGAGAGAGGCCCAAGCGTCCAAAGAAGGACGCTTGTTTAACCAGAATTCAGTGTAGATGGCCATTTTAGTAAGCAAAATTGCAGTAGAAATGTTTTAATGAACAATCTTATGTTATAATTTTTGGCCTCGCTTTATGCCTCATAGCTTGAACTACATTGCCATGTCTACAGCAGTCGAACAATCATTCGTCAAGCAAGCACTGTGCATCGTCCAACTGCATTATTCGACCAAAAGTTCAATCCTCAACTGCTGATGTCTTGCGTCCGCCCTACTCCCTACTCTCACGCGCACGTTAGGAAAGCAATATTTTGACCCTGCTCTGGCATGGTTCAGTTGGTATGATGTTACGCAGTCGAAAACCCACGATTTTCGCGTGAAAACTACGCTTTTGCACAACAAAACGTAGTATTTCCCACGAAAATTCGATTTTCCGACTGCGGCACTATTTATGCACTAATGAGTTGTGTATTGCATCGTATCCTCACCAACAGACAGCGGCGAGAACTGCTCGACGGCCAACGGAACGAAAGGACCAAGCTGACTAACGACTTTCTTACGTACGCTTGCGAAACTAGATGCGAGCTGGGTGAAAATGAGCCTAGGTGGCGCGCGATGCAGCGAGAAAGAAAGGCTGCTGCTGTGTGATGCACCACGCTCTTTAGTGTACGCGCGCACCAAGCCATAGCAGACAGAGATAGAGAAGGCAGCGAGCGCCGCCGCTGCCTGGCGCAAGCACACAACCCCCCCCCCCCCCCCCCCCCCAAGTAGACCGTCTCCCCCCCCCCCCCCCCTTTCGGCTGTTAGGAAACGACTCCCACGTGCGACTATTCTACAACAGCGACGAAGTGTTCCACAATGCGCTTTTCATACGGCATTGCAAGTGGGCTTTAGCGAATACTTCTGAAGTACACAACTTGAAGATTCAGAACACAGAATGCAACAGTTCAACGCAATTGGAGTGGTGCGCCAGAATTCGCGGTTTAGTGCAAAAAGTCACGAGAACGGTGTTTGAAATCCACCGGGAAAAATTTATCACTGAGTGCTAATGTAATGCTGTAATGCTGACTCAGTTTGGTTACTGTAGTGCTATGTTTAAACTTTTGAAACTTTTTGTTGCTACATTCGTGTTCAGGAGCTCAAGCGCTTCATTTTGATATGCGAATTGATTCGATTCCGTCTACATTTGTCTTAAAATGGACCCCACTTTGGGATACTGTAGCGCTCGAATTTGATAACTTATTTTAGTTTCGACCACTTAGAAGGCTAGAGGAGTGCGCAGGCTACCCGGTGATATGCCGAAGTGAACTCAGCGACGTCTTACAAGCGAGTTATTGAGCTTGAAGCAAGCGTGTCGTTTCCAGTTTGCGACGCGTTTTGGTTACTGTGACCTTCTGTTCAAACTTTTGAAGCTTATCATTGTCGGATTCGTGCTCAGGAGCTCGAGCGCTTCATTTTGATATGCGATTTGACTAGGTTCGGTCAACTTTTGTCTTAAAATGGACCCCACTTTGGGATACTGTAGCGCTCGAATTTGAAAACTTATTTTAGTTTCAACCACTTAGAAGGCTAGAGGAGTCCGCGGGCTACCCGACGACGTCTCAAACTCCTTCTTACGACGTCGGACGAGCGAGTTATTAAGCCCGAAGCGAGCGTGACGTACGTACGTACGAACGTACATACGAACGTACGCACGCACGCACGCAGAGCTCTTGATAGGGTTCGCCCGGCTGAGGCCGGGCGAAAAAAAATCTGGCGTAGTTTGGGTAGTGATGGCACAAACAACCCAAGGAATACACCAACAGCAAAATCGCTGTGTAAATTGCCCTAGCTTAGCAGTAGGGTTGTTTGCTGCATGCCCAAAAAGCTCCATCACTTCAGTTGAAAAAATCCCAATTTTCAGGCCTTCTCTTTTGGGCCTTCTCTGTTTTGGGCATGCCCAAAAAGCTCCATCCCTTCACAAAGCTCCATCCCTTCAGTTGAGAAAGTCCCAGTTTTCCAGCCTTCTCTGTTTTGGGCATGCCCAAAAAGCTCCATCCCTTCACAAAGCTCCATCTCTTCAGTTGAGAAAGTCCCAATTTTCTGGCCTTCACTGTTTTGGGCATGCCCAAAAAGCTCCATCCCTTCACAAAGCTCCATCCCTTCAGTTGGGAAAGTTCCAGTTTTCTGGCCTTCTCTGTTTTGGGCATGCCCAAAAAGCTCCATCCCTTCACAAAGCTCCATCCCTTCAGTTGGGAAAGTTCCAGTTTTCTGGCCTTCTCTGTTTTGGGCATGCCCAAAAAGCTCCATCCCTTCACAAAGCTCCATCCCTTCAGTTGGGAAAGTTCCAGTTTTCTGGCCTTCTCTGTTTTGGGCATGCCCAAAAAGCTCCATCCCTTCACAAAGCTCCATCCCTTCAGTTGAGAAAGTCCCAGTTTTCCAGCCTTCTCTGTTTTGGGCATGCCCAAAAAGCTCCATCCCTTCACAAAGCTCCATCCCTTCAGCTGAAAAAATCCCAATTTTCAGGCCTTCTCTGTTTTGGGCATGCCCAAAAAGCTCCATCCCTTCACAAAGCTCCATCCCTTCAGTTGAGAAAGTCCCAGTTTTCCAGCCTTCTCTGTTTTGGGCATGCCCAAAAAGCTCCATCCCTTCACAAAGCTCCATCCCTTCAGTTGGGAAAGTTCCAGTTTTCTGGCCTTCTCTGTTTTGGGCATGCCCAAAAAGCTCCATCCCTTCACAAAGCTCCATCCCTTCACAAAGCTCCATCCCTTCAGTTGAGAAAGTCCCAGTTTTCCAGCCTTCTCTGTTTTGGGCATGCCCAAAAAGCTCCAGCACAGTGAAGGGATGGAGCTTTTTGGGCATGCCCAAAACAGAGAAGGCGGGAAAACTGGAACTTTCCCAACTGAAGGGATGGAGCTTTGTGAAGGGATGGAGCTTTTTGGGCATGCCCAAAACAGAGAAGGCCAGAAAACTGGAACTTTCCCAACTGAAGGGATGGAGCTTTGTGAAGGGATGGAGCTTTTTGGGCATGCCCAAAACAGTGAAGGCCAGAAAATTGGGACTTTCTCAACTGAAGAGATGGAGCTTTGTGAAGGGATGGAGCTTTTTGGGCATGCCCAAAACAGAGAAGGCTGGAAAACTGGGACTTTCTCAACTGAAGGGATGGAGCTTTGTGAAGGGATGGAGCTTTTTGGGCATGCCCAAAACAGAGAAGGCCCAAAAGAGAAGGCCTGAAAATTGGGATTTTTTTCGCCCGGCCTCAGCCGGGCGACACCCTAGGAGAGCTCGGCGTGCGTGCGTGCGTGCGTGCGTACGTGCGTACGTGCGTAACGCTCTCGGATCTCGGCGTTGGAAAGACGTAGAGAAACGATCTTGGGCTCTACGAATAGGTCTCGACTCACTGATCATTCCGCTAAGAGAAGTCGAGATTCAAAAGTTTGAATTGCGCGCGCTACAGTATCCCGAAGGTCAAAACGCAAAACGGCTCTAGCTCGCTCGTGTTACGTCGTAGAGCGGCAATCGACACGTCAGGTGAAAGCTCTCAACGCGTTCTTTCATGTGACTGCAAAAGTTCTTTCAATTACGCAAACACGCACCGCCGAAAACGCCATTCTCGGCTTTTTGACGCTAAAATCGTTTTAACTCGCTCAACTTGCGTCGTAGAGAGACAATCTCAAGGTCAGTGGATAGCTCTCGACTCGCTGATCATTTGTTCTCCCATTGGTCGAAACTCAAAAATTTGAATTTCGCGAGTTACAGTAACCCGAAGGTTTAAAACGCAAAACGGCTCTAACTCGTCTGTCTTGCGTCGTAGAGAGGTGATCTTGAGCACTTTGGATAGCTCTGGACTCATTGATCATTTGTTCTCCCATTGATCGAAACTCAAAGTTTGAATTTCGCGAGTTACAGTAACCTAAATGTCTGAAAACGCAAAACGGCTCTAACTCGCTCGTCTTACGTCGTAGAGCGGCGATCCTCTCGACGAGTTCTTTCATGCGGCAGCAACAATTTTTAACATTACGCAAACACGCACCACGGGAAACGCCACTCTCGAGATTCGAACACTAAAATCGCTCTAACTCGCTTGATTTGCGTCGTTGAGAGACGATCTCGAGCTCAGTGGATAGCTCACGACTCACGGATTATTTGCAAAACTTGCTCTGTCATATGTTTGTCAAAACTTTGACAAGTTTTTGTCACTTTTTTAAAAGCGTTGCTCAAAAGAGGGATTTTCTTGCTCTAAAAACCAAATCCCGGGCGATATCAATATTGCTAAGCAATACCCTCTTGCGAAGGGGGGCTCGTGAAGCGGAGCAATACGGGCGATGAGCTCTCGCACTCTCTGCGAAAGAACGCAACTCTATGCAATGTCAGTCAGAATACAAACTCAACTTTTTAATACCGGAGCTTGTTCAACTGAAGGGATGGAGCTTTTTGGGCATGCAGCAAACAACCCTACTGCTAAGCTAGGGCAATTTACACAGCGATTTTGCTGTTGGTGTATTCCTTGGGTTGTTTGTGCCATCACTACCCAAACTACGCCAGATTTTTTTTCGCACTGTAACCCTGACATATCTAATAGCTCTCGACTCATTGATCATTTGTTCTGCCATTGGTCGAAACCCAAAACTTGAATTTCGCGAGTTACAGTAACCCAAAGGTCCGAAAACGCAAAACGGCTCTAACTCGCTCGTCTTACGTCGTAGAGCGGCGATCGACACGTCAGGTGAAAGGTCTCGACGTGTTCTTTCATGCGGCAGCAACAATTTTTAACATTACGTAAACACGCACCACGGGAAACACCATTCTCGAGATTCGAACACTGAAATCGCTCTAACCCGCTCAATTTGCGTCGCAGAGACGATCTCGAGCTCAGTGGATAGCTCACGACTCACGGACTATTTGCAAAGCTTGAAAATTTGAATTTTGTTAGTTACAGTAACTCGAAGGTGCAAAAGCACCAAACGGTTCTAACTTGCTCGTGTTATGTACGTTATAGAGCGGCAATCGACACGTTAATTTTAAGCTCTCGGCGTGCTCTTTCATGTGTCAGCAAACATTTTGTAATTGACTAAAACACGCATCACAGAAGCAACAGTTTCGAGTTTTACTCTGGAACTTTCTGAATTGCTCATGTTGCGATTGGAGCGACACTCGGCACGTCATTCCAAGGCTCGCTACGTACTACACGCGCCAAGAAAAATAAAGTTCGTTTTGCTCCATGGACAGAAGTACGACACGGCTTGATTGCTCATAGTGCGTTCTTTTGTGCTCTGTCATATGTTTGTCAAAACTCTGACACGTTTTTGTCGCTTACTTAAAAGCGTTGCTCGAAAGAGGGATTTTCTTGCTCTAAAAACCAAATCCCGGGCGATATCAATATTGCTAAGCAATACCCTCTTGCGAAGGGGGAGCTCGTGAAGTGGAGCAATACGGGCGATGAGCTCTCGCACTCTCTGCAGAAAGAACGCAACTCTATGCAATGCCAGTCAGAATACAAACTCAACTTTTTGTACCGGAGCTTGTTCTTTGTTTTGTCAGTGACAGTTTGAACTGAGTGAAAGGGGGCCTCTTGTAATAGTGCAACTAAGAAAATGTTGTGCTAGCACGACTGAAGACGAACAGCCAGCTTGAGAAAACCGGTCTGCGCAAAGGGAGGTGACGGTAGAGGAAATATACAATATACAAAACCCATACAAACCATAATCTTGTATATGTTTTGTATATATGCGATCAAAGTGGTTGGATTAGTAGTATAGAGATGCTTTCTGGCCCGGTTAGTACTTTTTTGGCCCGGTGCTGGGCGGTCTTTGGCCCGGTTAGTACTTTTCTTTGGCCCGGTGCTGGGCGTGATTTTCCGCCAGATTCAAACTGTGGCTAAGCCTAAGCCCCAGAGTGTCTCTAATAAGCGCACCCCTGTAAGCCTAAGCCTGTGAGTGCTGGATGCTCTGGGACGGTGTGCTGAAGCATACCAAGATGGAATCTAAGACGTATACTGTTTACGCATCAGTCTCCTCAAAGGCGACTACTATGACGGAAACCAGAAGCGTCACAACTACTAAGATTACCACAGAAACGACGACGACGACAAAGCCAACGACGCCGAGAGACGTGAGCGAACGCCTTCGACTTACATATAGAAATCTCTGTTGTGCAACTAAACACGTGCTTGCATCATACGTGGAGACACAGGCATGGTGACCCATTGAAGCTTTATTCCGCTTTCAGTTTCATTTAAATACAATGGGGCTGGCTTAGCTTCAGTTTCAGCATCAGTTACCTATGCCTTCTTCGAGTTTCCGTCTGAAACCGAGTTTCTGATATTGCACATAGGTACATATGTGATGTGTCCAAAATGGCATACATAATCATGCGCTTAATTTCATTTTTGGGTATTTGTATTTTGCTGACTGAGAAGTAACCTTTTACTTGAGTCGGTTTCAGTAAATAGTAATACGTCCAAAGCGAGAC
>JASAMZ010006058.1:0-18488 GCA_030248115.1 Linhomoeus sp. GSCO2_2 | reverse complement strand
CCCAGAAAAGGGCAATCTGCGGCTTGCAGGTGGGGCGGCACTGTCGCTTGATCCGGACCTCCATGAATTTCCTCTGAGCCAGAAGTATCTTGAAGTTGAACACCGGACAGTGGCGCAGCGCTTTGACGCAGGTCATTCGTCGTTGCGCCGGCAGCATCTCTCGCAGCCAGAAGTCGCGCTTTCTATAGTTCGCGATTCGATCGAAGTGCCGAGTCGCCCAAACGTGTCGGCTCAACGGCGGCCAAGGGGCCAAGCAGTGTTCTAATGCCGCCGTGTGTGCAGTTAGATTCGCGGTTGGAGGCTGCTCCGCAGACGCTCTCATTAGACATGACAGCACGACGCAAGTGACCGGCATGCCATAATCGATTCTGAAGTGGTAGAAAGCAAGGAACGGTTCGCACTGTATGCAAACTGTAAACTGTGTGCAAGTGTCAGACTATGTACGTAAAGCACGTACTCCGCTTGAAATATCGTTAGTCGATGCGAAGACAACAAGCTGAGTGTCGGATGCCCGCGAAAGTTCAATCCGGTTCCGTTCCGCCACCTGACCACATAGCTGACCCTTTCCAAAAGTCTGAACAGAGTAACAGACTCGGAGGCTCGCGCGCACCGTGCGTAAACTCCGTCATATTGCAAAGCTTCTACATTTCGGTGTCGTCTCTTCTCAGAACAGGTCTCAATATTGAGCACGCTTGAACAAATTCAGTGAGTGTATGTATGTAGCTAGGACGCTTGACATGAGTACGACTGTATACTGGGGGAACATACTCCCCGTTCTCTTCGTCTGCATGGAATACTACACTGACCTCTTGTAGCGCCGACTTCCGAGCTCCAATTCGCCTGAGGACACGATGATCCATCCGAGCAACAGTGTACTGGCAAGCCTCATTGCCTCTTTACGATACGCCTTCAGTTCACGTTCAAATCACATTCGCGTATTACAATGGTTTCGGAAGCAAACACACGGCTCGAGCTGTCTGGCCGACGCCTTCGTCGTACATACGCGGCGAAGAACACGACGAAGTTAGTTAGATACGGTAGGCGGCGCCTCGTTTCTCAATCCGTTTCTCTGGCGACGATATCGACGAACGGTGCGCATGTCGTTATTGCTCTCACTGGGATTATTTTGACAGTTTTGAGGAGGAGCAATTCGGTCACCCCCTGCTTCTCCGTCAGCTTTCAAGAGGAAGAACGGAGAAAATCTATAATGTTTTCGCTTTGAGTGAGCGCAGTGTGCTGGCTCCGCATTGCACAACACTGTATTAACAGCTACTCCAGCTATGTGTGTTCATTCATTTGCAAAACCAGAGAACTGCAGAGCTCCAAACGTCAGTTCGAACTTCGAAGTCGCGTGTCGATCTCAAACGTCAACGACAACAATATCTTAGTGTATCGTATCGTGTTTGCTTGCCGCAGAACTGGTACGGTACGGTTGGGTGTGACGTCCAAAGCTAATACGTTACTTAGGTAACCAAATGGCGAATTCCACAATGGCTTCACTAGCACTACGTATCCAAATCAATATCGTAGAAGTCATATTCAGTCCTGGCGCCGCTTAGCCTCTCAAGTGTTCATACCTCATCACAGACCAAAACAATACCGTATACTGAATGGTACTTGTCATAATGAGTTATACTTGGTATAATGGAGTGAGTTGGAGGGGAGGGGGAGATGAGGAAAGCATCAAAACAAGCTACTCAGCGCATTCGATTAGGCCGCACCCACTCACACTCACGCACCAACAGACAGACACGCGCGCTCTCATGCACGACGCACGCACACACACAAACACGCAAGCACGCATGATGCGCGCGCACTCACAAGTTCACAAGCATGCGCGTTCACAGCAGGCAAGCCGTGTAAGGGTGGACAAACCGTAGATAAGCGAGGCGAATACCGCAATGTCAACGTCGACGGCGGCGCTGCTTTGCAGACTCTCCACAGAGAAGTCTGTGCCTGCGTCGCTTCACTTCAAATAGAGTAACCGAATAGCTCCCCTCGTTTTACGTCCTGCACAATGAGCGACGGCGTCTTCGTCGTCTCGGTCATCATCTGTCTTTCCCAGTGCCATGTCGACGGCTGGGAATTCTGCTACAACGCCACCGATTGTATGGAAGGCCGGTGTTTTGTGCTATTAATGTTGCAAGGTTACCTTGAGTTTCAATGTTCATACTTTTTGTAGCGCTCAGTCGCGCAACACCCTACGAGAGCTCAAGTGCGTGCTTAAGTCCGGTCATCTCTGCGTTCGTTCGTCAGTGACACTTGATCAGAATTCGGCATTGAGAAATCATAGAATTGGGCTCTTGCGATAGGTCGCACTTGACTCAATTGATTGTGTAGCCAAACCATGGGGGACCATGGAAAATATGAATTCTGCAAGTTGCAGTAACCCTAGGGCTCAAAACGATAATTCGCTCGCCTTACGTCGTGGTGAGGCATGCAAGGCGTCGTTCGCAAGTTCTAGACGTGCTCTTTCTTATGATGTCAGAATTGTTTCCAAATAGTAAAACACGCACCAAATAATTCGGCATTTGAAATTTTCTGCACTAAACAGGCCCTCAATCGTTTGCCTTAGGTCGTGCGATACGTTGTTTGAAAGCTCAAGGCGTACTATTCCATGCGTTGTCGAAAGTTTTCAACTCGTAAAATACGCAATGAAGAAATCGACCTTTTAAATTTTTTTGGTAAAACGGTTCTACCGTGTACGTCTATCGTCTTACGTCGTAGGCAGATCAACAATCGCGCGTCGTTTGAAAACTCTTGGTGTGCTCTTCTAGGCGTTGTCAAAATTTCCAATTGATAAAACGCATATTGAAGAAATTGACGTTTTTCTTCTTTTGATGTTGAAAGAGCTCGTAATCGTACACATCATGCTGTAGAGCAGTGTTCGACTTACGAGAGCGTTCTTTCAATTTGCTAAGCGTATCTGTGAATTTCTTACGCGACCTCAGACGAGCGACCTCCTCCTACAAGAGCTGCGTGGGTTAGGTAGTGACCGCGTGTTCTTACACACGCCCTTCTCACCCTGTATTTCAGGAAGCGAGTTGCCAACTTAACTGAGTCAATCTCCTTAGCTAGAATTCGGCAAACGTATCGCATTTGTGGAGAGCTGACAACGATCTGGCATTCGCACAGTCGAATAGGTACCTGTCATCTCATCACCACTTGTACTGGGAGATGGCTACCTAGGAGGATGCCCCAGAGCACTTCGCCTTGACGGCGGCAATGGCAGCTTTTGCACCATTGAACAAGATTTTCAGCCTTTTGCCAATGGCGGCTGTCAGCCACTTGAAGGAGGCGTTGTATTTGGGGGTGAAGAGCACGTAGAAGACAATGCCACAGCTCCCGTTGACATCAGAGGCCAGCATGTGGGCGACTTCGAACAGACCGCTCTGTTCGCCCACCACAATCCAAAGTTGATGAACTAGGAAGGGATTGTCCATCCAATGTTGGGGGATGTAGAACACCACAAGGTAGAGGTGGTAGAAGGCGCTGAGGCCAGTGCAGGTGCAGATGATGGAGAAGCAGAGGAGATTGAGCCCAGTGGAGCCAAGAAAGAGCCCGAAGTGGCGTTTGACCTTCTCCCGGCGAGCCAACAGCGTTGCCTAAACGACAGCCATAGTCTATCTTGCTGTTTGGTTAGAGGAAAGCGAAAAAAGTTTTTTGAACTAGCGGGCATCGAACCTGCGACCTTCTGGGTGTAATCCCCTTGCTCTACAGCTATCCCTAACTCAAGTCTCGCTTCTCTAATCTCGAATCTCTATCTCCAATCTCTGACCTCTCATCTCTAATCTCTGATCTCTATCTATGTGTATAGTCATGTGTTGCTATCGTTTTGTGGAAACTCCCACAGCCCACAAATGGTTCACAAAATCACCTCGCCCATTCCGAACGAAGATTGAGGTGCGCCCCATTTGATGTATTTGTAGCGGAATCGAACGACATAGTACAACTGGGCCCAAAAGAGACAGCTGGTAAGCAGGAAATGGGCGCAGTTTTCCATGGCAATGGCGTTTTCAGCGCCTTCTCTTATAATGACAACTGGTAGGGCCAGAAGAATATAGAAGCAGTAGATGGCAAAGAATGCCACGAAGGAGATTCCATAGGGGCGGCTGATGGATATTGTGGTGTAGTTGATCTCCAGGGTGGACGCTCGCTCTTTGGCCAACAAAAGTTGTGCCACCTGGTTCATGACCAGCACTGGATGTGTGACCAAGCAGTTGACCAGGTTGGCAGCTGAACTGGCCATCAGGTAGCCAGTTGAGCAGCCATACGTCCAGGAGGAGAAGGAGTAGGCCAGATGGGTCGAGTGAAGAAGACTCGACAGGGAGCCCAGAAGGTCCGTGACAATCTCCAGATAGTGGAGCTTCTTCACGGCTTCCGTGTCCTCCCCATCGCCTTTGAAGGCGCCGTAGATCAGTAGAAGGGAGACGATTCCCCCCAGGAGTCCGACTGGCGTCGCCACCCAAATGTCTACCCAGAAAAGGGCAATCTGCGGCTTGCAGGTGGGGCGGCACCGTCGCTTGATCCGGACCTCCATGAATTTCCTCTGAGCCAGAAGTATCTCGAAGTTGAACACCGGACAGTGGCGCAGCGCTTTGACGCAGGTCATTCGTCGTCGCGCCGGCAGCATCTCTCGCAGCCAAAAGTCGCGCTTTCTATAGTTCGCGATTTGATCGAAGTGCCGAGTCGCCAATTCGTGTTGGCTCAACGGCGGCCAAGGCGCCAGGCAGTGTTCTAATGTCGCCGTGTGTGCAGTTAGATTCGCGGTTGGAGGCTGCTCCGCAGACGCTCTCATTAGACATGACAGCACGACACAAATGACCGGCATCATGTAATCAATGCTGAAGTGTTAGAAAGCAAGGAACGGTTCGCACTGTATGCAAACTGTAAACTGTGTGCAATGCGAGCTGCCTCTGTGTCAGACTACGTACAGCACGTACTCCGCTTGAGATGGCATTCGTCGATGCGAAGACAAGAAGCTGAGTGTCGGGTACCCGCGAAAGTTCAATCCGGTTCCGTTGCGCCACCCGACCACATAGCTGACCCTTTCCAACAGTCTGAACAGAGTAACAGACTCGAGGCTTGCCGGTGTCGTCTATTCTCAGATCAGGTCTCAAGATTGAGTATACTTGCACCATTTCAGTGAGCGTATGTATGTACATAGCTAGGACGCTTGATATAAGTATGACTGTATACTGGGGGAACATACTCCCTGTTCTCTTCATCTGCGTGGAATACTACACTGACCTCTTGTAGCGCCGACTTCCGAGCTCCAATTCGCCTGAAGGCACGACGATCCATCCGAACAACAGTGTACTGGCAAGCCTCATTGCCTCTTTACGATACACCTTCAGGTCACGTTCAAATCACATTCGTGTATTATAATGCTTTCGGAAGCAAACACACGGCTCGAGCTGTCTGGCCGACGCCTTCGTCGTACATGCGCGGCGAAGAACACGACGAAGTTAGTTAGATACGGTAGGCGGCGCCTCGTTTCTCAATCCGTTTCTCTGGCGACGATATCGACGAGCGGTGCACATGTCGTTATTGCTCTCACTGGGATTATTTTGACAGTTTTGAGAAAGAGGAGCAATTCGGTCACCCCCTACTTCTCTGTCAGCTTTCAAGAGGAAGAACGGAGAAAATCTATAATGTTTTCGCTTTGAGTGAGCGCAGTGTGCTGGCTCCGCATTGCACAACACTGTATTTACAGCTACACCAGCTATGTGTGTTGATTCATTTGCAAAGCCAGAGAACTGCAGAGCTCCAAACGTCAGTTCGAACTTCGAAGTCGCGTGTCGATCTCAAACGTCAACGACAACAATATTTTACTGTATCATATCGTGTTTGTTTGCCGCAGAACTGGTACGGTAGGTACGGTTGGCGGGGACGTCCAAAGCTAATACGTTACTTAGGTAACCAAATGGCGAATTCCACAATGGCTTCACTAGCAATACGTATACAAATCAATATCCTAGAAGTCATATTCGGTCCTGGCGCCGCTTAGCCTCTCAAGTATTCATACCTCATCACAGACCAAAACAATACCGTATACTGAATGGTACCGGGTTTTTCCGCTTAAGCGCCCCCCCCCCCCCCCGCATAAGCGCCCCGGGGCGCTTACGAGGTTTTCACTGCCACATAAGCGCCCCGGGGCGCTTACGTGGTGCCAAAGTTTTTCGCCATGATAGCAGTAAAATAGCGGGTCCGACGGGTAAATTACCCGAGAAAGCTTGGAATATTGCAAAAGCATCACATCTCAGACCTATGTTAGGCGCGCTTTAATGGTATGTGAAGCTGCAAATTGCTCAAATCGCGCATATATGTAGTTTGGCAGAGGTTGAGGAAGCTGTGTAGGTCGCTCGCACTGAGTTACAGGGCCTCATTTTGTTTTGAAGTTCAGTGTAACTGCCCGATGTGATGTCTTTGGGGCTGTAAATTGTCGGTTGGACACTTAGAGAACCTTATAAATGCACAGAAAGCCATAATAA
This sequence comes from Linhomoeus sp. GSCO2_2, assembly GCA_030248115.1. Taxonomy (NCBI): domain Eukaryota; kingdom Metazoa; phylum Nematoda; class Chromadorea; order Monhysterida; family Linhomoeidae; genus Linhomoeus; species Linhomoeus sp. GSCO2_2. The sequence goes on along the minus strand of JASAMZ010006058.1, from coordinate 11,994 downwards.
GTCACCAAAACTCTCCTACAATACTTTAGAGCATTTTCCGTTTTAGCGCCCCGGGGCGCTTAGATGGCGCCAACTTTAGGTCGTCTCAGGACCCATTTCAACGTAAGCGCCCCGGGGCGCTTAAGCGGAAAAACCCGGTACTTGTTATAATGAGTTATACTTGTTATAATGGAGTGAGTTGGGGGGAGGGGGAGATGAGGAAAGCATCAAAACAAGCTACCCCGCGCGGCTAAATCTGAACGAGTCCACCCCTTTTACTGAACGAGTCCACCCCAAAAGTTCTGAACGAGTCCACCCCAAAATTACTGAACGAGCCCACCCCAAAAGTTCTGAACGAGTCCACCCCAACACTACTGAACGAGTCCACTCCCAAATTGCTGAACGAGTCCACCCCACAGTTACTGAACGAGTCCACCCCAAATTGCTTAACGAGTCCATCCCAAATTACCGAACGAGTCCACCCTCTTTGCCTGCATCAGTGTAATGACCGTCTTCCCAGTTTCTTTACTTTACCATAACAAATATTCGCCACTCTAATTTATTGCAACCGCTTTTAATTTTGAAGAAAGCGCTTTTCACTTCAGCGCGCTTAAAATAAAGATTGCACTTTTAATTTTGAAGAATGCGCTTTTAACTTTCTCTTAGTGGATAATATAGAAGGCGCTTTTAAAAATATGAAGCGCTATTGAAATCGAACAAAGTGCTTTTAACTTTTGAGAGGGAGGCGCAGCTGTAAACATAAGCATTAGATGGTTATAAAGGTATATATAAGGTGATTATTATATTTAGGCTTAGGCTAAGGCTTAGGCTTAGGCTAAGGCTTAGGCTTAGGCTCAGGCCTACGATCTCCGCCTGCTCAGGCCTACGATCTCCGCCTAGTATGCTTAGCCTAGGCTCAGGCCTACGATCTCCGCCTGCTCAGGCCTACGATCTCCGCCTAGTATGCTTAGCGTAGGCTCAGGCGTACGATCTCCGCCTGCTCAGGCCTACGATCTCCGCCTAGTATGTATGCTTAGCCTAGGCTCAAGCCTACGATCTCCGCCTGCTCAGGCTTACGATCTCCGCCTAGTATGCTTAGCCTAGGCTCAGGTCTACGATCTCCGCCTGCTCAGGCCTACGATCTCCGCCTAGTCTGCTTAGCCTAGGCTCAGGCCTACGATCTCCGCCTGCTCAGGCCTACAATCTCCGCCTAGTCTGCTTAGCCTAGGCTCAGGTCTGCGATCTCCTCCTATGTATGTTGTACGCTTAGAAGGCGCTCATGTGAGGCACCGTGAGGCTCAGTCCAACAATGCCGTTAAAAGCGCTACAGCATCTTCATATTTTTTTAAAGCGGAAAGTACATTTGCAGTGAACACGCGGTTGAAAGCGGTTTGTTCAGAATGAAAAGCGGATTCACAATTTTTAAAAGCGCTTTGTTCGTTTTTGAAAGCGGAACCTATACATCGCACTCAAAAGCTGGTTATTCAAAATTAAAAGCGCGTTCTTACTTCTATACGCGCTCCAGAATAAAATTAATAGCGCCGAAAAATACTAGGTAGCCTTTATTTACATTTCTTTCGGACACAATACTCCTTTGGATGCAGGCTATGCTTAGGCTCGCCCTGCGCCCACAGTGCACAAGAGTCAGTCGGCGTCGCAGTCTGGCGGGTCGAAGCTTAGGCTTAACGCGACCGGTGACCGACTTCAGGGCGCGCGGAGCGCGCCCTGAAGTTGGTGGTCGCGCTAAGCCTCAGTTTTCGACCCGCCAGGCGCGACGCCGGCCGAGTTTTAGTGCAAACGGTAGGTGGAGTGCACACTCCTCCATCTACTTTACCTCCTGCTTAGGCCGGCTGTGCCCCTTCCCTGCTAGCGATCGCGACAAGTTTCACTTCGAAGCCTAATAGCCTATCGGTCACGTCGACAAACTACCCCTAGCAAACAGGGGTGGACTCGTTCAGTAATTTGGGGTGGACTCGTTCAGCAATTTGGGGTGGACTCGTTCAGTAATTTGGGGTGGACTCGTTCAGTAATTTGGGGTGGACTCGTTCAGCAATTTTGGGGTGGACTCATTCAGAAACTTTGAGGTGGACTCGTTCAGTAAAAGGGGTGGACTCCAAAAGTAGTCACCACTCAGCGCATTCGATTAGACCGCACCCACTCACTCACGCACCAACAGACAGACACGCGCGCACTCATGCACGACGCACGCACACACACAAACACGCAAGCTGCATGATGCGCGCGCACTCACAACTTCACAAGCATGCGCGTTCACAGCAGGCAAGCCATGTAACGGTGGACAAACGGTAGATAAGCGAGGCGAATACCGCAATGTCAACGTCGACGGCGGCGCTGCTTTGCAGACCTCCAACAGAGAAGTCTGTGCCTGCGTCGCTTCACTTCAAATAGAGTAACTGAATAGATCCCCTCGTTTTACGTCCTGCACAATGAGCGACGGCGTCTTCGTCGTCTCGGTCATCATCTGTCTTTCCCAGTGCCATGTCGACGGCTGGGAATTCTGCTACAACGCCACTGATTGTATGGAAGGCTGGTATTTTTTCGCCGCGCCTCAGCGCGGCGAGGTGTATATGTCGTAGGGCTATCTGCAACCCAGGGCTATCCGCAACCAGAGTACTACGAGAACGCAGTCGTCAATAGCCCTAGGGCTATCGACGACCGCGCGCTTTACCCGTCTTACATCAGATAAGGGCGCCCCTGCCAGGCCCTTTAACCCTTCTGTCATAAGCTGGCTTCGACACACCCATGTTCACCATAGGTAAGTCCCGGAGCACAAAGCAGTGGAAGGCCACAAAGATAATCTACTGTGCGGTCTCAATAGGCGAGCCTATATTTCCAACTGTGTTGCTTCCAGGGGGGTTGCTTCGCCAGAGAGCAGCGTTGGTTGAAGGCATTTGCGTAGAATTCGGTAGTCAAAATTGCACTACATGCGGCGAAATTTGCGCTGATGACTGTGCAAGGAGCCTCTGAACCTGACGCCGAATCATTCAGGTTCAGAAGCTCCTTGCACAGTCATCAGCGCAAATTTGGCCGCCTGCAGTGCGACTCTGATTAGCCTAATTTTACGCAAATGCCTTCAACCAACGCTGCACTCTGAGGAAGCAACCACCCCTGTAAGCAACACAGTTGAAATGTAGGCTCGCCTATTGAGACCGCAAAGTAGATTGTCTTTGCGGCCTTCCACTGCTTTGTGCGCCAGAAGGGTTAAAGGACCTGGAAGGGGCGCCCTTATCTGATGTAAGACGGGTAAAGAGCGCGGTCGTCGATAGCACTAGGGCTATTGACGACTGCGTCCTCGTAGTACTATGGTTGCGGATAGCCCTGGGTTGCAGATAGCCCTACGACATATATATACGGATGACAATGTGTGTGTGTGTGTGTGTGTCCGTCCGTGCCACCGAAGTAAGATGTATGACATATGTGGTCAAGTAGAGTCGAGGTCGCTGAGTACGGATCCAGTGTCCGTTCCTGTTGCTAATTTAGCATTTTCGAGATATTCGCAATTAAAATTCCAAAATGTCGAAAATCGACTTATTCGCCTGATAAGCTAGCGACGAAATTTCTTCAAAAATGGAAAGAGCATAGGCGGCGGATAATTTGTGACACAAAAGAATTTTTTTGCAAATGTGGAATTTAATAAAAATACGCAATTATTTGTCATAATTCCATAAATTGACACAAATTGAACGTCATTTATTGACGAATGTGAATGCAGAAAGGATAGGTCGTACGCCAATAAGAATTTGTGGCATAGTTTTACAGTTTCGAAAAAGTGCAATTTAGAGATATTTACAATTAAAATACGAAAATGTCGAAAATCGACTTTTTCACCTGATGAACTAGCGACGAAATTTCTTCAGAAATGGAAAGAGCATAGGCGGTGGATAATTTGTGACACAAAAGAATTTTTTTGCAAATGTGGAATTTAATAGAAATACGCGATTATTTGTCAATATACATACATTGGCACAAATTGAACGTCAATTTTTGACGAATGTGAATGCAGAAATGGATAGGTCGTACGCCAATACGAATTTGTGACATAGTTTTTGCAGTTTTGAAAAGTGCAATTGTAAAATATTTACAATTAAAATACGAAAATGTCGAAAATCGACTTTTTCGCCTGATGAACTAGCGACGAAATTTCTTCAGAAATGGCAAGCGCATAGACAACGGATAATTTGTATAACAAAAGAAAATTTTTGCAAATGTTAAATTTGACAGAAATTTTCAAAATTTGATAGAAATGCCAAAATTCCATATGACCAAAACTGTTGGTCATTGATGAATGTCAACGCAGAAATACACACACCAAACGGAATTCCTGGTAGAGAACGACTGCACCAAACATTTGGCAAGTTTTTTTGTTCAATGTGGCGTATTCACACAGGTATAAAACTTCAGATGAACGGCGTCGTATCATGCCGATAACATATAGCGAACGCGGCGATATCACTGAGCTTTAGATCAGCTGTACAGACAACCGTATCGTGAGAATAGCTGCACTTGGTTTGTGGTACACGTTCTCAAGATACCTTCTCTAAATACGGCTAACGATGTGTACAAAGTTCACTATACTGTTCCCCGAGGTTTGACAGACACGTTGTATAGGTTGAACTTTTTACACACACAGCTTGTTGCTAGTAATGCACAAGCTTGCCTTGAGTTTCAATGTTCATACTTTTGGTAGCGCACAGTCGCGCAACACCCTACGAGAGCTCAAGTGCGTGCTTAAGTCCAGTCATCTCTGCGTTCGTTCGTCGGTGACACTCGATCAGAATTCGGTATTGAGAAATCATAGAATTGGGTTCTTGCGATAGGTCGCACTTGACTCAATTGATTGTGTCGCCAAACCATTGGGGACCATGGAAAATATGAATTCTGCGAGTTGCAGTAACCCTAGGGCTCAAAGCGATAATTCGCTCGCCTTACGTCGTGGTGAGGCATGCAAGGCGTCGTTCGCAAGTTCTAGACGTGGCCTTTCTTACGTTGTCAGAATTGTTTCCAAATAGCAAAACACGCACCAAATAATTCGACATTTGAAATTTTCTGCACTAAACAGGCCCTCAATCGTTTGCCTTAGGTCGTGCGATACGTAGTTTGAAAGCTCAAGGCGTACTATTCCATGCGTTGTCGAAAGTTTTTAACTCGTAAAATACGCAATGAAGAAATCGACCTTTTAAGTTTTTTTAGTAAGACGGTTCTACCGTGTACGTCTATCGTCTTACGTCGTAGGATCGACGTCGATCGACAGTCGCGCGTCGTTTGAAAACTCTTGGTGTGCTCTTCTAAGCGTTGTCAAAATTTCCAATTGATAAACGCATATTGAAGAAATTGACATTTTTTGGCACCCCTCCAAAAGGGAGGAGTGCTATAGTGATGGTGCGGATTCTGCGTAAATTCAAACGTTCATAAGTCGGGCTAGAGTTGGCCGATCGGGGCGAATTTTTTTTTTATTCGATAGGTCCCTGGATGGAACAAGCTGTGTGTGTAAAAAGTTCAACCTATACTTTGTGTCTGTCAAATGTTGGTGAACAGTATAGTGAACTTTGTACACATCGTTAGCCGCATCTGGAGAAAGTGTCTTGAGAATGTGTACCTTAATGCCAAGTGCAGCTATCCCCACGATACGGTTGTCTGTACAGCTGATCTGAAGCTCAGTGATATCGCCGCGTTCGCTATATGTTATCGGCATGATACGACGCCATTTATCTGATGTTTTCTACCTGTGTGAAAACGTCACATCCAACAAAAAAACTTGCCGAAAGTTTGGTGCGAGCGAATTCCTGTGTTCAGCGTACGCATTTCTGTTTCCGAGTGCACATTCATCATTATCATCAATAAACAGCTGTTCTGGCCATCAGACGAAAATCTCAATTTTGACATTTATTTAAAATTTTAATTCTAACCAGGCAAGTCGTCCGGGGGACGCAGTATACTCCACAAATTTGAACTCCTACGCACGGTGACTCCTCTGCTGTTGTGGCCTCCTGGCACCCCCAATCGCAAAAGCAATGCTGAATTCGTGATCTACATCCCAAAATACCCCAGATTCGACATACAACACCCCTAGCTTCCTATGGACTCCGGGAACTGAAATTCTGCACTTGGGGTATGGTAGCATACAAATTCGTCGTAGGTACGTTCAAACATCATCTATGCGCAGAACGGATGCTAAATTCGCAATCAGGGCCTCCGAAAACCCCGAAATCGAGCATAATATTGGCAAAGTCGACCCGATGCCCAAAATTCAAACCGACGCGACAGGGATACTGTAGCTCTGCAAATTTTTCGAAAACACTTTTCTGGCCAGATTTAAGCGCAGAATCGTTTGAAACCACTTTTCGAACGATTCGGCGACGCATTCGAGCGCTATAGACGCCGAAATTCGAAAATCGCAATTTCCGACCCCGGAGTCGAAAAAGTCGCAGTGTAAGAAAGTTTTTTGTGTTTCGCCCGATTTTCTCTGTTTATGGCTCATTCGATAGAGGACATCTGGGAAGGAGCACCAAGAGTGGTCTCGCCGCTCTAGCTGCTACCTAGCTCGCACAGCAGCCCGTCAAAGTCGACCCGGGGCCAAAATTTGCGAATTTTTCAAATTTGGCGCCAAAATGGGTCCCGAAGCGATCCAATTCTTTTTTTGCCGACTCGGCTCTATCGAGTACTACAACATATCAAAAGATAGTATATACCATTATATGCAACTTTTTCGAGTTCTACCTTGCCCAACCCAATTTTCAGTACTTTGAAAATTTAAATTTTTGAATTTCCCGCCAACGGGGTCCCGGAGCGTGACCCCATATGTCGTGCAGGTTGCCCACCTACTAGGCCTACCCAACGCAAAAGACCGTTTGGAAATCGGCCGCTTCACGCGCGAACGCCGTTGACTGTAATTTTCTGCGTTTCGCGCACAAACGCTATATACTCCACACTTTTTTGTGGAGTATAAAAATCTCGAAATTGGAATTTATTAAAAATGTAAACCCATGTCACAAATTCTTATTGGCATACGGCCTTACCATTTCCGCGTTCAAATTCGTCAAAAAACGACGTTCTATTTTTGTTGATTTACGGAACTTTGAAAAATAATCACGTATTTCTATTAAATTCCATATTTGCAAAAAAATTTTCTTGCATAACAAATTATCCGCAGTCCATGCTCCTTCCATTTCTGAAGAAATTTCGCCTCTATATCATCAGGTGAAAAAGTCGATTTTCGACATTTCCATATTTTGATTGAAAATATCTCGAAATTGCAATTTTTAAAAACTGCAAAACTATATCACAAATCCTTATTGGCATACGACCTTTCCATTTCTGCATTCACATTCGTCAATAAATGACGTTGTATTTTAGTCAATTTATGCAATTTTGACAAATAATCGCGTATTTCTATTAAATTCCACATTTGCAAAAAAATTCTTTTGTGTTACAAATTGTTCACGGCCTATACTCTTTCCATTTCTGAAGAAATTTCGCCACTAGCTCATCAGGCAGAAAAGTCGATTTTAGACATTTTCGAATTTTAAATACGAATATCTCGAAAATGCAAAATTAGCAACAGAAACGGACATCGGATCCGTACTCAGCGACCTCGACTCTACTTGACCACATATGCCACATGTGTTACTTCGGTGGGACGGAAACACACACACACACACATCGTCATCCGTATATATACACCTCGCCGCGCTGAGGCGCGGCGAAACAAGCTGTGTGTGTAAAAAGTTCAACCTATACTTTGTGTCTGTCAAATGTTGGTGAACAGTATAGTGAACTTTGTACACATCGTTAGCCGCATCTGGAGAAAGTGTCTTGAGAATGTGAACCTTAATGCCAAGTGCAGCTATCCCCACGATACGGTTGTCTGTACAGCTGATCTGAAGCTCAGTGATATCGCCGCGTTCGCTATATGTTATCGGCATGATACGACGCCGTTTATCTGATGTTTCCTACCTGTGTGAAAACGTCACATCCAACAAAAAAACTTGCCAAAAGTTTGGTGCGAGCGAATTCCCGTGTTCAGCGTACGCATTTCTATTTCCGAGTGCACATTCATCAATAAACAGATTTTCTGGCTATCAGACGAAAAGCTCAATTTTGACATTTTTCTAAATTTTAATTCTAAATATCTCAAAATTGGAATTTATTAAAACTGCAAAACTATGTCACAAATTCTTATTGGCATACGGCCTTACCATTTCTGCGTTCAAATTCGTCACAAAACGATGTTCTATTTTGTTGATTTATGGAATTTTGAAAAATAATCACGCATTTCTATTAAATTCCATATTTGCAAAAAAATTCTCTTGCACTACAAATTATCCGCAGTCTATACTCTTTCCATTTCTGAAGAAATTTCGCCGCTATATCATCAGGTGAAAAAGTCGATTTTTGACATTTCCGTATTTTGATTGTAAATATCTCGAAATTGTAATTTTCAAAAGCTGCAAAACTATGTCACAAAACCTTATTGGCATACGACCTTTCCATTTCTGCATTCACATTCGACAATAAATGACGTTGTATTTTAGTCAATTTATGCAATTTTGACAAATAATCGCGTATTTCTATTAAATTCCACATTTGCAAAAAATTTCTTTTGTGTTACAAATTATCCGCGGTCCATGCCCCTTCCATTTCTGAAGAAATTTCGCGGCTAGCGCATCAGACGAAAAAGTCGATTTTCGACATTTTCGAATTTTAATTGCGAATATCTCGAAAATGCGAAATTAGCAACAGAAACGGACATCGGATCCGTACTCAGCGACATCGACTCTACTTGACCGCATATGTCACTGACTTTACTTCGGTGCGACGGAAACACACACAGACACACAGACACACACACACATTGTCATCCGTATATATACACCTCGCCGCGCTGAGGCGCGGCGAAAAAACCTGCATCGAAGGTCTCGACTTCCGTGCGGGACCCGATTTTTGGCAAGTTGCCAAAAACCCGATTTTTCGGCCTCCGGCGAACTTTGGGGGCCTAAAATAAGGTTCTGGTAGAACGTAGCGAGACGAGCTTTGGGCCGAATATGTAAAAGACATTGGGCTATCTGATGGTGGGGGCGCCGCCGGGCTGGGTCCGGGCCTGCCCGAGCTGGGTACCAAAAACCGGGTTTTTCGACCCAAAAGTAGGGGTTCACGGTCAGGTTGTAGTTTTCTTGTTTTTAAGGCTGACCGAACGTTAATTGCCCCAATTGAAGAACTTGGATAGCTCTATCCAGAATCGTTTTATGTGATGCGCTCAGAAGTGGGACCGACCGGGGAATTCACTCCAGAGTTGGGCCCCAGGTTTCCAGGTAAAACTTCGGGTCGGTGTAACTATTGATAGGGTGCCGATATCGAGATGGGGCAAAGACCAATCGATAGAGCTCGGCGAGCTCTATAACATTGTAGTAGATCTTTTCTCTCTAAATGGCCAAATTTTGGGTGAAAAGTTGAAAAAATCGATTTTTGGTCAAAATTTCAAAATTCCGCGTTTCCCATTTCTTGGTGTGTCAATCGATTACGCTGATGTTTGGCGAGTTTTTGGTGCTTAGGAATGTCTTTCCGGTAAACTGTTTGTCCGAGAAATTAAAAATTTTTCGATAAATTTTCGGTATTTTGGTGCAAAGTGGGCCCCGTTGATACATTTTGGTGTCAATTCAACTTTCACGTGATAGAGCATCGAAGGATGCATAGTTTTTGTTCGAAACACTTTTTCGTCCGACGCGTATTTTGGCGGGAAATTTGAATTCAAAATTGTTGCTGTAGGATTTGTCCAGGGCACCTACCGTGTAAGTACTCGATTCCGGCTTTTCGGGTCTGATCACGAATTTGACGTTGTCTTTTCGTTTTGAGATGTGAGGGACCATTTTTTAAGAATTTGCATGCCACCATACGTGCCCTCAAGTGGAAAACCTGATTGTGTCAGTTCAGCTGAAGCTAGGTGTGCTGTATGTCAAATATGGGGTATTCGAGGGTCACAATTCCGAATTCGCTATTAATTTTGCGATCAGAATGGCCACTAAGCCTCACTGACATGTCTCGTTCATCAATGGGCAGCACAGTTTACAGTAACTCCCAAAATTCTTCTGAAAGAGGGGAGGAGTGCCCCGAGGGGCTCTGCCCCCGTCTACTAATCTTGTTTCTTTTGATATTGAAAGAGCTCGTAATCGTACACATTATGCTGTAGAGCGGCGTTCGACTTGCGAGACCGTTCTTTCTATTTCTATCATTCACTCTTTCTAGAACTGTTACGCTTGTTGCTTTGTTAAGACAAAGTTGTGCCTATGCCGAATGCGAGCGATTCCAACTACGTCTTATGAAGATGGAGCTCGTGAAGCGCCAAAAGGCTCATGCAACCACAACACTTCAAAAGTTACCCAGAGTACAAACTCAAAGGCTCAACTATCTAAAGCCGGGCCTTGTTGCTTCATCCAGGCGACGACAAGTGTGAGCAGCACGGCTTGCAGTGCACGAGAGACGTCTACGATGTTTGCGAGGACGAAGAGCCGTACGCATGTGCAGACGTCGCGGCCCTTCAACTGAAGTGTGTACCGTCTATGTCCTCCCAGAAGCCACTGGCGAACAAATGACGCATTGCGCTCATTTAGAACCTGGACGCTGGCCGGCATAATTCTAGCCAGCATCATCGCCTGCAGCCTGCAGCCTCCTGCCTATGGGTGTGATTCTCTGTTGTCGCTTCTGCTCCTGCTACAGTACCGGTCAGAGCCAACGCTACATGGCGACCCGGGTCGGCGACCCGGGGCGCCAAGCGACCCGAAAACGACCCAAGCCTATATGATGCTGTCTTGCCTAGTCACGCGCCGCGTGTGATTGTTTCTGCATGTCGCGACCTCATTTTGCGCAAAACAAATTTCGTTTGCCTTCTATAAGCTACGACAGTGTCACAGGAGGCTTGGGTCGCTGGCGGGTCGCTTGGCGTCCCGGCTCCCAGCGGCCCGGGATATAGCGTTGGCTCTGACTGGTACTGTACCTTCTGGCCCTGTACCGGAGTTTTCCGCTTAAGCGCCCCCTCCCATCGCCAGAAAGAAGGAGTCAAAGTTGGGACAAGGAGGGGGCGCTTAAGCGGAAGAATCCGGTCATCCACTCCCCCCCCCCTCTCCTCCAACGACCGGAGTTTTCCGCTTAAGCGCCCCCTCCCATCGCCAGAAAGAAGGAGTCAAAGTTGGGACAAGGAGGGGGCGCTTAAGCGGAAGAATTCGGTCATCCACTCCCCCCCCCCCCTCTCCTCCAACGAGGTCATCCACTCCCCCCCCCCTCTCCTCCAACGATCATCCACTCCCCCCCCCCCCCTCTCCTCCAACGACCGGAGTTTTCCGCGTAATCCCCCCCCCCCATCGCCACAAACAAGGAGTCAACGTTGGGACAAGGAGGGGGCGCTTAAGCGGAAGAATCCGGTCATCCACTCCCCCCCCCCTCTCCTCCAACGACCGGAGTTTTCCGCTTAAGCGCCCCCTCCCATCGCCCGAAAGGAGTCAAAGTTGGGACAAGGAGGGGGCGCTTAAGCGTAAGAATCCGGTCATCCACTCCCCCCCCCCTCTCCTCCAACGACCGGAGTTTTCCGCTTAAGCGCCCCCTCCCATCTTCAGAAAGAAGGAGTCAACGTTGGGACAAGGAGGGGGCGCTTAAGCGGAAGAATCCGGTCATCCACTCCCCCCCCCCCTCCTCCAACGACCGGAGTTTTCCGCTTAAGCGCCCCCTCCCATCGCCTGAAAGAAGGAGTCAACGTTGGGACAAGGAGGGGGCGCTTAAGCGGAAGAATCCGGTCATCAACTCCCCCCCCACTCTCCTCCAACGACCGGAGTTTTCCGCTTAAGCGCCCCCTCCCATCGCCTGAAAGAAGGAGTCAAAGTTGGGACAAGGAGGGGGCGCTTAAGCGGAAGAATCCGGTACGTCGAGAAGAGGAGGCGAGGGGATAACCCACCCCCATACGTAATCTACGCCTTACGGCGGTTCAGACACTAGAAATAGTAGTGTGGG
>JASAMZ010006057.1:0-31888 GCA_030248115.1 Linhomoeus sp. GSCO2_2 | reverse complement strand
TGAGTGTCCAACAACTGCCACAACGCAAGCTGTTAAACGGTCGAACGAATGTCGCTCTACAACGTAAGACGAGCGAGTTAGAGTCCTTAGTGCTCAATACGTAGCGAATGTCGATTTCCATATTTTACTAATTGGAAAAATTTACGCAGTCGCATGAAAGAGCACGTTGAGACCTTTCAATTTCAAATGACGTGATAATTGTCTCTCTACGACGTAAGACGGGTGAGTTAGAGCCGCTTTGCATTTTGGATCTTTGGGTTACTGTAAATCGCGAAATTCAAACTTTTGAGTCGCAACTCCTCATAGCGCATTATCAGTGAGTCAAGACCTATCGAATGAACCCAACATCATCTCTCTGCAACTTTCCTACGAAAATTTCAACTTTCTCAGTACGTGGTTTACCAATTGAATAAAAATATCGAAAGAGCACGTCGCGAGCTTTTAAGCGAGCTATCGCACACCTCTCTACGATGCAAGACGAGCGAGTTAGGGCCGCTTTGCTGTTTGAACTTTTGAGTTACTGTAGCTCGCGAAATTCAAACTTTTGAGTTTCGACCAGAAGAAGAACAAATGATCAGTGAGTCGATAGCTATCCGGCAAACTCAAGACCGTCTCTCTACGACGCACGCTGAGCGAGTTAGAGCGATTTCTGTGTTGAAAACGCGAGAATGCCGCCTTTCGCGGCGCGTGTTTGCGTAATTAAGAAAACGTTTAACCTCAAGTGAAAGAGCACGTCGAGACCTTTCACTTGATTTATCGCACGTCGCTCTCCGACGTAAGGTGAGCGAGCTAGAGCCGCTTTGCGTTTTGACCTTCGGGTTACTGTAGCGCGTGCAATTCAAACTATCAAATTTCGAAGTCTCTTAGCGACATTACTTTAAATTTCCCGCCAAAATACGCGTCGGACGAAAAAAGTGCTTATAACAAAACAACGTATCTTTTGATGCTTTATCACGTGAACGTCCAACTGATACCGAAATATCTCAACTGACCCCACTTTGCACCGAAATTCCAAAAATTTGTTGGAAAAATTGAAATTTCGCCCCTGTTCCGCTTCCCGTGAAGGCATTCATCCGCCTCTAAACCTCCGCAAATTTCGTCGAAATCGATTAACACAACAAAAAATGGGAATGGACCACTTTTGGATTTTAGCACAAAAACCGAATTTTGAGATTTTCACCCAAATTTTGTCAATTCCGAAAGAAGTGGCCCACTACATTGTTGTAGAGCTCGCCGAGCTCTATCGAATGGACGGTGTCCCATCTCGATTGCTTCACCCTATCAATAGTTACGCTTGCTCGAAGTTTTGCCCGGAGACCCGGAACCCAACTTTGCACCGGATTTATGGGCGCGTACGACATCAAGCCGGGATTCTGGCGACGATTCGGGATGAGTTGTTTGAGTTGTTCAAATCCTGAAAGTAACAGACCATTACCTTGCAAAACAAAAAAATACGACCTGACCGTGAACCCCTACTTTTAGGTCGAAAAAAACGGTTTTTGCTACCCGGCCCGGGCAGGCCGGGACCCAGCCCGACGGTGCCCCTACCATCGGACAGCCCAATGTCTTTTACATATTCGGCCCAAAGCTCGTCTCGCTCCGTTCTACCAGTTCCTTATTTTAGCCCCCCAAAGTGAGCCGGAGGCCGAAAAACCGAGTTTTTGGCAACTTGCCAAAACTCGGGTCCCGGACGGAAGTCGAGACCTTCGATGCAGGTTTTTCCATCCAGAGACCTATCGAATAAAAAAAAAATTCGTCCCGATCGGCCAACTCTAGCCCGACTTATGAGCGTTCCAATTTACACAGAATCCGCACCATCACTATAGCACTCCTCCCTTTTGGAGGGGAGGAGTGCCAAAAAGTCAAAACAACGGAGTGAGATAAAGGAACAAGCTTTGTGTAAAAACTCTGGCACCACGTTGGCATCAGTGTAAACTTGAGAGCGTCTGCGCGATAATGTGCACTGGATAGTGAAGTGCCGCTAGACATTTAGTCGACAATCTGGTGGGGTATCACCGCAATTGGTCTTGGATTTGTTCGTGGTACCTGATCCACATATGGATCAGAAGATTCGCCGCAGGCACACTTTGCGCTTATAATTGTGGTGACTGATCCATAAATGGATCAGAGAAATTCGCCGCAGGCACACAGTGCAATAAAAGCGTCTAAATGAGACGACGCGCTGTTGAAAAGGGTATAAATGGGACGACGCCCTATTGTAAAGGGCATAAATGGGACGACGCCCTATTCTTTTGGGCTTGGGGCCTGAAATTGTCGAAGTTTGTTAATTTTAACAATACCCTTGAAAATATCCCTAACTTCGTTAATTATAAAATTTGAAACTATATGCTAAATACTTGGCAGACTATGCTGGATACATCCGTGCAAAAAACTTTTTAAATTTAAGCTGTTTGAAATTGTCGAGCTTTGGAAATTTTAACAAAACCCTTGAAAAAATCCCAAATTTCGTTAATTATAAAATCGGAAACTATTTGCTAAATACTTGGCAGACTATGCTCGATACATCCGTGCAAAAAAGTTTTCAAATTTAAGCTGTTTGAAATGGTTGAAATTTGGGAATTATAACTAAACCCTTGAAAATATCCCTAATGAATTACAAAATCTGAAACTATTTGCTAAATACTTGGCAGACTATGCTCGATACATCCGTGCAAAGAAAATTTGAAATTTAAGCCGGTTGAAATTGTCAAAATTTGGGAATTTTGACAAAAACCTTGAAAATATCCCTAATTTCGTGAATTCCAAAATCCGAAACTATGTCACAAATTCATCGCGTCTTATGCCCTTTCCATTTCAGCAAAAACTTTGCCGATACGACTTGTAAATAAAAGTGTCATTTTTGACATTTTCATATTTTAATTGTAAATATCTCAAAATAGCGAAATTAGCAACAGAAACGGACAACGGCACGTTACTCAGCGCATTCGACTCCATCGGGTGGCACTAACCGTCGTGTTTAGTTGTTTGACACAGACAGACAGACACACACACACACACACACACACACACGAACAGACATTAGCGTCCGTATATATGTTGCATCCACTTTCCGCAATCCAGCCAGATTGCGCAATCTGGAGGGTTTCCCTCCAGACTACGCAATATGGCGCGTTCTGGAGGGCGGCCCCTCCAAACCGCGCAATCGCTGGTCGGCGGGGCTCAGCAGGCCTGAGCAGGAGGTGAATTAGATGGAGGAGTGTTCATCCCACTTACAGTTTGCACTAAAACTCTGTCGGCGTCGCGCCTGGCGGGTCGAAAACTGAGGCTTAGCGCGACCACCAACTTCAGGGCGCGCTCCGCGCGCCCTGAAGTCGGTCACCGGTCGCGTTAAGCCTAAGCTTCGACCCGCCAGACTGCGACGCCGACTAGACTCTTGTGATCCGTTTCTGGGCGCAGGGCGAGCCTAAGCATAGCCTGATATGGAAGGAAACAACTTCCTGGTAAAAGAATTAAACGTTAAAGTTAAAGAATTCAACGTTCTAGCAGCTGATTGCACATTCTGGAGGGGCTGCCCTCCAGAAAGCGCCATATTGCGCAGTTTGGAGGGGCACCCCTCCAGATCGTGCAATATTGCACGTTCTGGAGGATTGCGCCGTCCGGATGCAGCATATATACTCGCCGCGCTGGGGCGCGGCGAAAAAAGAACGTTTGAGGAAAGATCTACTCCATTCTATTCTGAAATTCTTTCCTGAAGTCACTATAGTGCCGAGAGCCGACACAGTGATGCGTCATACAGTAATCCCAAGCATCGCATCGCTGGATTCGCTACCTCTGCAGCCAAAACGAGTGGATTTTCTCCCTGTGGATCGACCAGGCCAATCAGCGTGGCTTCTTGGGTTTTGGACGTTCCCTGCTCTCGCAATGTGGCGATTCCGACCAATACATTCGCAAGAGGTACCAAATGGGTCGAGACATGGCCACTGGCTACTACAGCGTCCCGGCAAAGGTGGAGGTTCGCACGGGAGGGGTAAGATCGCGATTTGATGCGATTCGCACTAGAAACTACAGTGGGCAATATTTCGAAATTTTTTTGTGTATTGTATATGTATATTATATATACAATCTAATAACTTTGTATATTGTATATATTACCAGATTTAGCTTTGTATATATTTTGTATATTGTATATTTTCCTATACTGTAATCTTAATGCTTCCAAGTGAGGTTTTCATAGAAGTGTGCAGATCTCCAACTGAAAGAGTGCATAAACACATCACTTCTGCCCAAATTTTGGTAATTACGCTAAGTTTTATAGTACAGATTAGCTTATGTTTAGCTAAATTTGTAAGCTGAACATCGAATTGGGCAAAATTTGAAGAAATCTCGACCCACTACAGTAACCAAATACGGTAGAAATATACAATATACAAAGTTTGTATATCGGCCTTGTTTTGTATATGTATATGTATATTTTAAAACTTTTGTATATTGTATATGTATATGTATATATACAATAAAAATATACAAAAAAATATACAAACCACTTTGTATATGTATATATTGTGCCCACTATACTAGAAACTCAGATCGCTTATCGTAATGGCGGACGACCGGTCGAAAGGGCATTAAAGGCAGACTATGTTGATTTAAACTTTGTGTGGATCAAGTCAAGTAAGACAGGAAAACAAACTAGTGTGCATGTCATGTGCGTGCATAATTCCCGATTGTATATGTATGCTCGCTCGCGTACAGTACTTCGACAAGGACAAATATGTTGCACCAGAAGCCTCGGCCACTAGGGGTCGAATACGGCGTGGTACTCGTTGTTCTAATTCGACCTAAGACTACCAGTTGCACTCATACCGTCACGCGTGCAACTGTCTGTAACCCAAGAACAGCCGACTGCAATGCCACACGATCAACAATCCTATATACTAAGCGCCATAGAGTGTGTCTGTCTGTTTGTTTGTTTGTTAACACGATAACTCTTGACAGCGTTGATGGATCGCGATGATCTATACATCAAAAGAACCGCCTTGGTCTGGAATAGTGCGCCTCCTATTGTGGACTTTGGCCGATGTCTAAATTCCATGAAAATCGCGAAAATATTGACTGCACAGTACATTCTGAGCACTGTGGTGTGACTGCATACCACTTTGGCGGAAATTTCGTGCTGTTGTGTCACCATTCACTGCAGAGCTGTCGCTGCAGAGCTGTCGCTGAAGGACTCTGTAGTGTATTCAGAGGCACGGGAACAGGTGTGAGGGTAAATGCAGGCAGTGGCAGAGGCACTTTGTCAAATGACTTTAGATCAGCCTGAAAACACCTATGGGCTTAGGACAAACATCAGGTGCTTGAAATTGGAGCTGGTGCAACCATAAATTTAGGCACTGGCAGGGGCACAGTGTCAAATGACTGGAACTAACTAAACCTCCTATAGGCTGTTGTGTTGTGCCTATGTAAAATCACCATTGGGTTTAGAGATTAGCTTATCTCCTACGGGCTAAAGGCTCTAGTCCTATATACTAAGCGGCAAAGGTGTGTCCGTGTGTCTGTGTGTCTGTTCGCGCCATAACTCTAGCCACAGTTGATGGATCGCGATGATCTATAGCTTAAACTGACCGCTATACACTGTAGTTTTGCACCTCCTATCTGAGAACTTTGACCGATGACTAAATTCCACAATATTTCACAAATATCGACTGCACCAGTACATTCTGAGCACAGAAGGCACCTCACTCTGTGATTGACATTTAATTTCACGCCAAAAGCACTATACAGTGTCACCACTGATGACAGAGTTATCATTGTGAGACTCCAAAGTGTATTCGCAGGCACTGCATGCACTGGCAGGGGCACAGCATCAAACTGCTTTGATTCTATGTCAAATGACTTTAGATCTATCTGAAATCTCCTACGGGCTAAACCCAAATGTCTACTGGCTAAACCCAAGTATCTATTGTGTATTTACAGGCACAGGAGCTGGTGCCAGCATAAATGTAGGCACTGGTAGGGGCACAGTGTCAAATGGCTTGAGATCTGTCTGAAATCCCTATTGGTGAAACCCAAATGTCTACGGGCTAAGCCCAAGAGTCTACTGTGTATTTACAGGCACATGAGCTGGCGTGATCCTAAACATAGACACTGGCAGGGGCACAGGGTCGAATGACTTGAGGTCCATCTGAAATCTTTTATGGGCTAAACCCAAATGTCTACAGGCTAAACCCAAGCATCTACTGTGTATTTACAGGCACAGGAGCTGGTGTGAGCAAAAATGTAGGCACTGGCAGGGGCACAGTGTCTAATGACTTGAGATCTCCTGCAGTGCACTGAATTTGATGATTGCGTTGTCTCCATCTCTGCAGATTACTCATGGGCTATTGACCATAGAGATTCTCCTACGGGCTAAAGACTCTAGTTCTTTATACTAAGCGGCAAGAGTCTGTCCATCTGTTTGTTTGTTCGTTTGTCTGTAAACGCTCTAGCGCTCGCTACGGTTGACGGATCGCGATGATCTATAGCTTAAACTGACCGTCAGAACACGCGGTTTTGCATCTTTACTTTTAGAATTTTGACCGATGACTAAATTCCAAATTATTTCGAAAATATCGACTGCGCCAGTACATTCTGACCACAGAAGGCACCACATGCTGCGACTGACGTTTGATTTCGCGACGAAAGTGCCTTACAGTGTCACCATTCATGACAGAGTTGTCGTTGTGAGACTCCAAAGTGTATTCGCAGGCACTGCATGCACTCGCAGGGGCACAGCATCAAACTGCTTTGGATCTATGTCAAATGTCATTAGATCTATCTGAAATCTTCTACGGGCTAAACCCAAATGTCTACGGGCTAAAGTCAAGCGTCTAATGTGTATTTACAGGCACGGGAGCTGGTGCGAGCATAAATGCAGGCACTGGCAGGGGCATAGGGTCAAATGGCTTGAGACCTATCTGAATTGTCCTATGGGCTAAACCCAAGTGACTATGGGCTAAACCCAAGCGTCTATTGTGTATTTACAGGAACGAGAGCTGGTGCGAGCATAAATTCAGGCACTGGCAGGGGCACAATATCAAATGTCTTTAGATCTATCTGAAGTGTTCTACGGGCAAAACCCAAGTGACTACGGGCTAAACCCAAGCATCTATTGTGTATTTACAGGCACGGGAGCTGGCGAGATCCTAAACATAGGCACTGACAATGGCACAGGGTCTAACGACCTGAGATCTAACTGTAGTGTCCTGCAGTGCACTGAATTCGATGATTGCGTTATCTCCTTCATGCTCTGCAGATTACCCATACACTATTGACCATAGAGATTCTCCTACGGGCTAAAGGCTCTAGTCCTTATATACTAAGCGGCCTAACTCTGTCCGTGTGTCTGTGGCTCTGTGAGCGCGATATCTCTAGCTACAGTTGACGGATCTCAATGATCTATGGCTTAAACTGACCGTCGTAGCATGTAGTTGTGCATGAAGGTTTGTTGACTTAAGTCGATTTCCAAATTCCACAATATTTCAAAAATATCGACTGCACCAGTACATTCTGAGCACAGAAGGCACCGCACCCTGTGATTGGCTTTTAATTTCACGCCAAAAGCACTTTACAGTGTCACTATACATGACAGAGTTGTCGTTGTGGGACTCCAAAGTGTATTCGCAGGCACTGCGTGCACTGGCAGGGGCGCAGCATCAAACTGCTTTGGAGCAATGTCAAATGTCTTTAGATCTAACTGAAATCTCCTATGGGCTAAACCCAAATGTCTATGGGCTAAACCCAAGTGTCTACTGTGTATTTGCAGGCATGGGAGCTGATGCGAGCCTAATTGTAGGCACTGGCAGGGGCACAGTGTCGAATGGCTTGAAATCTATCTGCAATGTCCTATTGGCTATACCCAAATGTCTACAGGCTAAACCCAAGTGTCTACAGTGTATTTGCAGGCATGGGAGCCAGTGAGATCTTAAACGCAGGCACTGGCAGGGGCACAGGGTCAAATGGCTTGAGACATAACTGTAATGTTTTGCTGTGTGCTGAATTCAATGATTGCGTTAGCTCCTTGATGCTCTACTGATTAACCATGGGCTATTGACCATAGAGATTCTCCTATGGGCTAAAGGCTCTAGTCCTATATACTATGGCGCCTAACTCTGTCCGTGTGTTTGTCTGTAAACCCTCTAGCGCTTGCTACGGTTGACGGATCGCGATGATCTATAGCTTAAACTGACCGTAATGGCCTGTAATTTTGCATGAAGGTTTGTGAACTTTGTCCGATGTCTAAATTCCAAAATATTTCACAAATATCGACTGCGCCAGTACATTCTGAGCAGTTCTGAGCACCACACGAAGTGATTGACAATTGATTTCATGCCAAAACAACTTTACAGTGTCACCATTCATGACAGAGTTGTCGTTGTGAGACTCCAAAGTGTATTCGCAGGCACTGGCAGGGGCGCAGCATCAAACTGCTTTGGATCAATGTCAAATGTCTTTAGATCTATCTGAAATCACTTACGGGCTAAACTCAAATGTCTACGGGCTAAAGCCAAGTGTCTATTGTGTATTTGCAAGCATGGGAGCTGGTGCGAGCCTAAATGTAGGCACTGGCAGGGGCACAGTGTCAAATGGCTTGAGATCTATCTGAAATGTTCTATGGGCTAAACCCAATAGTCTACAGGCCAAACTCAGGTGTCTATTGTGTATTTACAGGCACTGGAGCTGGTGAAAGCCTAAATGTTGGCACTGGCAGGGGCACAGTGTGAAATGGCTTGATATCTATCTGAAATGTTCTATGGGCTAAACCCAATAGTCTACAGGCTAAACCCAAGTGTCTATTGTGTATTTACAGGCACGGGAGCTGGTGTGATCCTAAATGTAGGTACCGGCAGGGGCACAGGGTCGACTGATTTGAGATCTATCTATAATGTCCGACAGGCTAAACTAAGTTGTCTATGGGCTGAACCCAACACCATTGACCATTGAGATTCTCCTACGGGCTAAAGGCTCTAGTCCTTATTACTAAGCGGCCTAGAGTGTGTCCGTGTGTTTGTCTGTTAATGCCATAACTCTAGACACAGTTGTCGGTTCGCGATGATCTATAGCTTAAGCTGACCGTCAGAACACGTAGTTGTGCATCTTTAGTTTTAGAACTTTGGCCGATGACAAAATTCCACAATAATTCGCAAATATCAGCTGCGTCAGTACATTCTGAGCACAGATGGCACCAGACGCTGTGACTGACGTTTGATTTCGCGCCAAAAGCACTTTACAGTGTCACCATTGATGACAGAGTTGTCGTTGTGGGACTCCAAAGTGTATTCGCAGACACTTTATGCACTGGCAGGGGCGCAGCATAAAACTGCTTTGGATCGATGTCAAATGTCTTTAGATCTATCTCAAATCTCCTACGTGCCAAGCTAAACCCAAGTGTCTATTGTGTATTTACAGGCAGGGGAGCAGTGTCAAATGGCTTGAGATCTATGTGAAACGTCCTATTGGCTAAACCCAAATGTCTACAGGCTAATCCCAAGCGTCAATTGTGTATTTACAGGCATGGGAGCTGATGCACGATCCTAAACGTAGGCACTGGCAGGGGCACAGGGTCAAATGGCTTCAGACCTATCTGAAATGCCCTATGGGCTAAGCCCAAGTAACTATGGGCTAAACCCAAGTGGCTATTGTGTATTTACAGGCATGGGAGCTGGTTCGATCCTTAATGCAGGCACTGGCAGGGGCAAAGTGTCAAATGACTTGAGAACTAACTGTTATGTCCTGCAGTGCACTGAATTCAATGACTGCATTATCTCCTTCATTCCTGCAGTATACCCCCGTGCTATTGACCATAGAGATTCTCCTACGGGCTAAAGGCTCTAGTCCTATATACTAAGCGGCATAGAGTGTGTCTGTCTGTTTGTTTGTCTGTTAACACGATAACTCTAGCTACAGTTGACGGATCGCGATGATCTATGGCTTAAACTGACCGTCGTGACATGTAGTTTTGCACCTCCTATTGTGGACTTTGGCCGATGACTAAATTCCACAATATTTTGCAAATATCGGCTGCGCCAGTACGTTCTGAGCACAGAAGGCTCCACACACTGCGATTGACGTTTGATTTCGCGCCAAAACACTTTGCAGTGTCACCATTCATGACAGAGTTGTCGTTGTGAGACTCCAAAATGTATTCACAGGCACTGCATGCACTGGCAGGGGCACGGCATCAAACCTCTTTGGATCTATGTCAAATGTCTTTAGATCTATCTGAAATCTCCTACTGGCTAAACCCAGATGTCTATGGGCTAAACCCAAGTATCTATTGTGTGTTTACAGGCACGGGAGCTGGTGCGAGTGTAAATGTAGGCACTGGCAGGGGCACAGTGTCAAATGGCTTGAGATCAGTCAGAAATGCCATATTGGCTAAACACAAATGTCTATGGGCTAAACACAAGAGTCTACTGTGTATTTACAGGCACATGAGCTGGCACAATCCTAAACGTAGGCACTGGCAGGGGCACAGGGTTGAATGGCTTGAGATCTATCTGAAATGTCCTATGGGCTAAACCCAATTGTCTATGGGCTATACCATCCTATATACTAAGCGGCAAACCTGTGTCCGTTTGTGTGTGTGTCCATCTGTCTGTGAACGCCATAACTCTAGAGATCGTTGAGTGATCAGGATGGTCCATAGCTTAAACTGACCGTCATTCACTGTAGTTTTGCACCTCCTATTTTAGAATTTTGACTGATGACTAAATTCCACAATATTTTGCAAATATCGGCTGCGCCAGTATATTCTGAGCACAGAAGGCACCAAATGCTGTGACTGACATTTGATTTCCCGCCAGGAGTGCTTTATGGTGTCACCATTCACTACAGAGTTGTCATTGTGGGACCCCAGTGTATTCGCAGGCACTGTATTCACTGGCAGTGGTACAATGTCAAACCATTTTGAATCTATACCAATGACTTTAGATCTGTCTGAAATCTCCTACGGACTAAAGCTAAATGTCTATGGGCTAAACCCATGCGTCTATTGTGTATTTGCAGGCACGGGAGCTGGTGGGAGCCTAAATGTAGGCAGTGGCAGGGGCACAGTGTCAAGTGGCTTGAGATCTATCTGAAATGTTCTATTGGCTAAACCCAAATGTCTACAGGCTAAACCCCAGCGTCTATTGTGTATTTGCAGGCACAGGAGCTGATGCAATCCTAAATGTAGGCCCTGGCAGGGGCACAGGGGTGGATGGCTTGAGACCTGTCTGAAAAGTCCTGCTGGCTAAACTCAAGTGTCTATTGTGCATTTACAGGCATGGGAGCTGGTGCGATCCTAAGTCCAGGCACTGACAGGGGAACAGTGACAAATGATTTGAGATCTACCTCAAAGTCCTGAGGTGCACTGAATTTGATGATTGCATTATCTCTTTCACACTGTGCAGATTACCCATGGGCTATTGACCATAGAGATTCTCCTACGGGCTAAAGGCTCTAGTCCTATATACTAAGCGGCATAGAGTCTGTTTGTCTGTTTGTTTGTTTGTTTGTTTGTCTGTTAACACGATAACTCTAGCTACAGTTGACGGATCATGATGATCTATGGCTTAAACTGACCATCGTGGCATGTAGTTTTGCACCTCCTATTGTGGACTTCGGCCGAATGACTAAATTCCATAATATTTCACAAATGTCGGCTGCACCAGTACATTCTGAGCACAGAAGGCGCCGCACACTGCGATTGACGTTTGATTTCGCGCCAAAAGCACTTTACAGTGTCACCGTTCATGACAGGGTTGTCGTTGTGAGACTCCAAAGTGTATTCGCAGGCACTGTGTGCACTGGCAGGGGCACAGCATCAAACTGCTTTGGATCTATGTCAAATGTCTTTAGATTCATCTGTTTTCTCCAACGGGCTAAAACCAAATGCCTACGGGCTAAACCCAAGTGTCTATTGTGTATTTACAGGCACGGGAGCTGGTGCGAGCCTAAATGTAGGCACTGGCAGGGGCACAGGGTCGATTGACTTGAGATCTATCTGAAATGTCCTACAGGCTAAACCCAATTGTCTATGGGCTAAAGCCAAATGTTTATAGGCTAAACCCAAGCGTCTACTGCACACTTACAGGGACTGGAGCTGGTGTGAGCCTAAACGTAGGCAGTGGCAGGGGCGCGGGGTCGAATGACTTGAGATCCATCTGAACTGTCCTACGGGCTAACGAATGACTTGAGGGCTATCTCAATGGTCCTACAGGCTGATTACCCATGGGCTATTGACCATAGAGATTC
The DNA here is from genome assembly GCA_030248115.1 of Linhomoeus sp. GSCO2_2. Classification (NCBI taxonomy): domain Eukaryota; kingdom Metazoa; phylum Nematoda; class Chromadorea; order Monhysterida; family Linhomoeidae; genus Linhomoeus; species Linhomoeus sp. GSCO2_2. The sequence continues at coordinate 19,654 of JASAMZ010006057.1, read as the reverse complement.
TCCTACGGGCTAAAGGCTCTAGTCCTATATACTAAGTGGCAAAAGTCTGTTTGTTTGTTTGTTAACACGATAACTCTTGACAGCGTTGACGGATCGCGATGATCTATGATCAAAAGAATCGCCGTCGGCTGGAATAGAAATTCTTCTATTGTGGACGTTTGCCGATGACAAAATTCCAAATGTCAAAAATCTCTCTGTTTGGAATCTACTGTATTTTGGCATGATGCGCACCTGAATACAGTATGCCATACAGAATAGCAGTCAGCTGAGTAATTACTAAAGCCCTAATGGCTGAACAGTCAAGGGCACACCATTGTATGGCACAATCATAAATATAGGCACTGGCACAGGCACATTGCCAAATGTCTTTCAATCTATCTGAAATCTCCTATGGGCTGAACCCAAACATCGGTGGATTGAATTCAGTGCATTCTTGATGGAGTTAATGTAACCCTAAATGCAGGCACTGGCAGGGGGTGAGTGCATTGGATTGATACATGTTGTGAGTGAGCAGTGGCTGCGGACCATGGGTCTTTGCATGGCTGACCAATGGCTGCGGGCCATAGGTCTCTGCATGTTCTGATCAATGGCTGTGGGCCATGGGTCTTTGCATGTTCTGACCAATAGCTGTGTGTGTGCCATGGGTCTCTGCATGCTCTGACCAGTGGCTGCGGGCCATGGGTCACCTCTGCATGTTCTGACCAATGGCTGTGGGCCATGGGTCTCTGCATGGTCTTACCAGTGGTTCCAGCCATGGATCACTGCATGTTTAAGTATAAGCTACAGCAGTCTCCTATGGACTATAGAGTGTAGAGTATCACCTATGGGCTTAAGGCTCTAGTCCTATATACTAAGCGGCAAATCTCTGTCTGTTTGTTAACACGATAACTCTTGACAGCGTTGATGGATCGCGATGATCTATACGTCAAAAGAACAGTCGTGGCCTGGAATAGAAAACGTCCTATTGTAAACTTTGGCCGATGTCTAAATTTCCTAAAAATCATGAAAATATTGACTGCACAGCACATTCTGAGCACTAAAGACTGCCTGAGGGTCATTTTCGCAGAAATTTTGCACTGTCGTGTCATGATTCACTACAGAGTTGTCGCTGTGAGACCCTGATGTGTATTCTGAGGCACAGGAACAAGCATGATGGCGAATGAAAGAACTGGCAGGGGCACGATCTAAAATCATTATGGCTAATGCTGCCTGAGGGTCATTTTCACAGAAATTTTGCACTGTCGTGTCACGATTCACTACAGAGTTGTCACTGTGAGATCCTGACATGTATTCTGAGGCACAGGAACAGGCATGATGGTAAATGCGGGCACTGGCAGGGGCACGATCTAAAATCAATATGGCTAATGCCCAATTTCTATGGGCTATATTCAAACACCTTTGATGTGTATTCACTGGCACATCAGTAGTGTAAGTAAACACAGGCACTGGCAGGGGCACAGTCTGAAATTGCCTATGGGCTATTGCAAATATCTATGGTGGTGCACCATGGGTCAATGCATCTTACAATCAGTGGTGGTGTGACATGGGTCTGCGTCTTGTGATCAGTGGTGCCATGCCATGGGTCTCGGTGTCTTGCGACCAGTGGTGGTGTGTCATGGGGTTCTACATCTTGCGACCAGTGGTGGTGCATCATGGGTCTCTGCATCTTGCAACCAGTGGTGGCGCACCATGGGGCACTGCATTTTTAACAGATTGGCTAATGACAGTCCTCTTTTGACTATGGACAATCACCTACGGGCTAAACGCTCTAGTCCTATATACTAAGGCGCCTAGAGTCTGTCCGTCTGTTTGTTTGTGGATCTGTGTGTGCCATAACTCTAGACACAGTTGACGGATCGAGATGATCTATGGCTTAAACTGACCGTCATACGCTGTAGTTTTGCACGAAGGTTTGTTGACTTTAGTTGATTTCAAAATTCCAAAATATTTCGAAAATATTTCGAAAATATCGACTGCACCAGTACATTCTGAGTACAAAAGCCACTGTGCGCTGTTACTGACATCTGATTTCGCACCAAAACTGCTTTGTGCAAGTCACCATTCATTACAGAGTTGTCGCTGTGAGACGCCTGAGTGTATTCGATGACACGCAGTGGTAATCGCAGGCACTGGCAGGGGTGCAGGGTAGAATGACTTGAGACCTACCTGAAAGGTCCTATAGGCTAAACCAAATTGTCTACTGGCCAAACCAAGTAAGTATTGTGTATTTACAGGCACGGGAGCTGGTGCGAGCGTAAATGTAGGCACTGGCAGGGGCACAGTGGCAAATGGCTTGAAATCTGTTGGAAATGTCCTATTGGCTTGCGCTGCCACCATTCACTACAGAGTTGTCACTGTGAGACTCCAGAGTGTATTCGATGGCACGCGGTGGCAATCACAGGCACTGGCAGGGGCACAGGGTCGAATAACTTGAGACCTATCTGAAAGGTCCTATGGGCTAAACCAAATTGTCTACGGGCTAAACCCATGTAACTATTGTGTATTTACAGGCACGCGAGCTGGTGCAATCATAAATGTAGGCACTAGGAGGGGCACAGGGCCAAATGGCTTGAGATCTATCTGAAATGTCCTATGGGCTAAACCCAAGCATCTATTGTGTATTTACAGGCATGAGAACTGGCGAGATCCTAAACATAGGCACTGGCAGAGGCACAGGGTCTAGCGACTTGAGATCTTACTGTACTGTCCTGCGGTGCACTGAATTCGATGATTTTGGTATCTCCTTCATGCACTGCAGATTACTCATGGGCTATTGACCATAGAGGTTCTCCTACGGGCTAAAGGCTCTAGTCCTATATACTAAGCGGCAAAGAGTGTGTTTGTTTGTTTGTTTGTCTGTTAACATGATAACTCTCGACAGCCTTGACGGATCGCGATGATCTATACATCAGAGGAACCATCGTCCTCTGTAGTTTTGCATCTCCTATTGTGGACATTGGCCAATGTGTAAATTCTACAAAAATCATGAAAATATTGGCTGTGCAGTACATTCTGAGCACTAAAGAGTGCCTACTGGTCATTTTCGTGGAAATTTCGCACTGCCGTGTCACCATTCACTCCAGAGCTGTCGCTGTGAGACTCCTACAGGTATTTGGAGGCACGGGAACAGGTGCAAAGGTAAATGCAGGCACTGGCAGGGGCACAGCACCAGAAGACATTAGCTCTATCTGAAATCTCCTAAGGGCTAAACACAAGCATCCATGCGTTAGCTTCAGTGTATTCAGAGGCACGGGAACAGGTTCGATGATAAATGCAGGCACTGGCAAGGGCGCAGTGTCAAGAGACTTTTGATCTATCTGAAACCTCTTATGGGCTAAACACAAACACCTATATGCAAAGTTCAGTGTAATTAAAGGCATGGGAGTGGGCGCAATGGTAAATGCAGGCACTGGCAGTGGCACAGTGTCAGAAGACATTAGATCTATCTGAAATCTCCTATGGGCTAAATGCAAGCTTCCATGTGTTAGCTTCAGTGTATTCTGAGGCATGGGAGCTGGTGCAACCCTAAAAGCAAGCACTGATAGAGGCGCAGTGTCAAAGACTTTAGATCTATCAGATTCTCCTATGGGCTGTTGCGAGCATTGGCCGTGAACCATAGGCCAATACATGTTGTGAGCAGTGGCTGATTTCCATGGGTCGATACAAATGGCTCTGTTTCCATAGGTGTTCAGCTATAGATATGCAGTATCACCTATGGGCTAAAGGCACTAGTCCTATATACTAAGGCGCCTAACTGTGTCCGTGTGTTTGTTTGTCTGTGTGCGCCATAACTCTAGACACAGTTGTCGGTTCGCGATGATCTATGGCTTAAACTGACTGTCACACACTGTAGTTTTGCATGAAGGTTTGTTGGCTTTCATCGGTGCGTAAATTCCAAAATACTTTGAAAATATCGACTGTGCCAGTACATTCTGAGCACAGAAGTGACCACACGACGTGACTGATGTCTGATTTCACGCCAAAACCACTCTACAGTGTCACCATTCCCTAAAGAGTTGTCATTGTGAGACTCCAAAGTGTATTCGCAGGCACTGCAAGTACTGGCAGGGGCACAGCATGTAACTGCTTTGCATCTATGCCAAATGTCCTTAGATCTATCTGAAATCTCCTACGGGCTTAACCCAAATGTCTACGGGCTATACCCAAGCATCTATTGTGTATTTACAGGCACGGGAGCTGGCGCAAGCCTAAATGTAGGCCCTGGCAGGGGCACAGAGTCAAATGACTTGAGGTGCAACTGTAATGGCCTGCGATGCACTGAATTCGATGATTGCATTATCTCCTTCATGCTCTGCAGATTACCCATGCACTATTGACCATAGAGATTCTCCTACGGGCTAAAGGCTCTAGTCCTTATTACTATAGGTGCGCCCGGTATACCGATACGCACACGCATTTCTCGGTATACAGATTTATTTTCGAATGCGTATACTGTACAGATACGCATACGCATTCATTCGCCTATACGCATACGCATACTCATACGCATTAAAATTTTAATGCGTATTTGAATGCGTATGGTGAACAGCGCAACCTTGCCAAACCATGCAAAATTTCGCTGTTAGGGAAGTTATTCGCTGCAAGAAAGTCGCCTGCAGCTACTGTAAGTTGATCTCAAAGGACCTGTGGTTGTCACTGAGCGGTCAACATTGATGCGCAAGTTGTACCTAACGCTTTGTTCCGCTTCAAGCGACATAAACTTTTTGCACAACGCTGAACAGCGCAGTCGTTTCCATGCCCCTACCCACGAAAATTGCGGCTTTGACTTCGCTGCCCCATTTCTCTTGTGCGTCTGTCACACTTGACAATTCTCATGTTTGGCTGGCGACATGTTTGCCGCTAAGCGTGAAGAAAAATGTTGCAGTCACAGTGAAAATAGTTGATCGAGGTTAGGGTAGAAAATACGCATACGCATACGCATATACCGCGGTATGGCGTTTGAAAATACGCATACGCATACGCATTAATCGGTATGACTTCAGAAAATACGCATACGCATACGCATTCAAAAATTTTCATACCGGCGCACCTATCCTTATTACTAAGCGGCAAGAGTGTGTCCGTGTGTTTGTGGATCTGTGAACGCTCTAGCACTCGCTACAGTTGACGGATCGCGATAATCTATGACATAAACTGACCGTCATAGCATGTAGTTGTGCATGAAGGTTTGTTGACTTAAGTCGATGTCTAAATTCCAAAATATTTCGAAAATATCGTCTGCGCCAGTACATTCTGAGCACAGAAGGCACCACACGCTGTGATTGGCGTTTGATTTCATGCCAAAAATGCTTTACAGTGTCACTATACATGGCAGAGTTGTCGTTGTGGGACTCCAAAGTGTATTCGCAGGCACTGCGTGCACTGGCAGGGGCGCTGCATCAAACTGCTTTGGAGTAATGTCAAATGTCTTTAGATCTAACTGAAATCTCCTACGGGCTAAACCCAAATGTCTACGTGCTAAACCCAAGAGTCTACTGTGTATTTACAGGCATGGGAGTTGGTGAGAGCCTAATTGTAGGCACTGGCAGGGGCACAGTGTCAAATGGCTTGAAATCTATCTGTAATGTCCTATTGGCTATACCCAAATGTCTACGGGCTAAACCCAAGTGTCTACTGTGTATTTGCAGACACGGGAGCTGATGCGAGCCTAATTGTAGGCACTGACAGGGGCACAGTGTCAAATGGCATGAAATCTATCTGTAATGTCCTATTGGCTATACCCAAATGTCTACGGGCTAAACCCAAGTGTCTACTGTGTAATTGCAGGCATGGGAGCTGATGCGAGCCTAATTGTAGGCACTGACAGGGGCACAGTGTCAAATGGCATGAAATCTATCTGCAATGTCCTATTGGCTATACCCAAATGTCTACGGGCTAAACCCAAGTGTCTTCTGTGTATTTGCAGTGTTGGGAGCTGGTGCGATCCTAAACGCAGGCACTGGCAGGGGCACAGGGTCGAATGACTTGAGACATAACTGTACTGTTCTGCGGTGCACTGAATTCGATGATTGTGTTATCTCCTTCACGTCTGCAGATTACCAATGGGCTGTTGGCCACAGAGATTCTCCTACGGGCTAAAGGCTCTAGTCCTATATACTAAGCGGCAAGAGTCTGTTTGTTTGTTTGTGGGTCTGTGGACGCCATAACTCTAGCCACAGTTGACGGATCGCGATGGTCTATGGCTTAAACTGACCGTCATAACCTGAAGTTTTGCATGAAGGTTTGTGGACTTTGGTCGATGTCTAAATTCCAAAATATTACGAAAATATCGACTGCGCCTGCACATTCTGAGCACAGAAGGTACCATACGCTGTGACTGACATTTGATTTCGCGCCAAAAGCACTTTACTGTATCTCCGATCACTAAAGAGTTGTCGTTGTGAGACTCCAAAGTGTATTTGCAGGCACTGCATGCACTGGCAGGGACACAGCATCAAACCATTCTGGATCTACGTCAAATGCCTTTAGATCTACCTGAATTCTCCTACAGGCTAAATCCAAATGTCTATGGGCTGAAGCCAAGTGTCTATTGTGTATTTGCAGGCACGGGAGCTGGTGTGAGCCTAAATGTAGGCACTGGCAGGGGCACAGTGTCAGATGGCTTGAGATCTATCTGAAATGTTCTATGGGCTAAACCCAATTGTCTACAGGCTAACCAAAGTGTGTGTATTCACAGGCACGGAAGCTGGTGCGATCCTAAATGTAGGCACTGGCAGTGGCACAGGGTCGAATGACTTTAGATCTATCTGAAATGTCCTACGGGCTAAACACAATTGTCTATGGGCTGAACCCAACACCATTCACCATAGAGAATCTCCTACGGGCTAAAGGCTCTAGTACTTACTACTAAGCGGCAAAACTCTGTCCATCTGTTTGTTTGTTTGTTTGTGGCTCTGCGAGCGCCATAACTCTAGCCACAGTTGACGGATCGCGATGATCTATGGCTTAAACTGACCGTCCTGGCCTGTAGTTGTGCATGAAGGTTTGTTGACTTAAGTCGATGTCTAAATTCCAAAATATTTCGAAGATATCGACTGCGACAGTACATTCTGAGCACAGAAGGCACCACACGCTGTGATTGGCATTTGATTTCGCGCCTAAACAGCTTTACAGTGTCACTATTCATGACAGAGTTGTCGTTGTGGGACTCCAAAGTGTATTCGCAGGCACTGCGTGCACTGGCAGGGGCGCAGCATCAAACTGCTTTGGAGCATTGTTAAATGTCTTTAGATCTAACTGAAATCTCCTACAGGCTAAACCCAAATGTCTACGTGCTAAACGCAAGAGCCTACTGTGCATTCACAGGAACGGGAGCTGGTGCGAACCTAATTGTAGGCACTGGTAGGGGCACAACGTCAAATGGCTTGAAATCTATCTGTAATGTCCTATTGGCTATACCCAAATGTCTACAGGCTAAACCCAAGTGCCTACTGTGTATTTGCAGGCACGGGAGCTGGTGGGAGCCTAATTGTAGGCACTGGCAGGAGCACAGTGTCAAATGGCTTGAAATCTATCTGCAATGTCCAATTGGTTATACCCAAATGGGCTAAACCCAAGTGTCTACTGTGTATTTGCAGGCATGGGAGCCAGTGCGATCCTAAATGCAGGCACTGGCAGGCGCACAGGGTCGAATGACTTGAGATCTATTGTCCGCAGTGTGCAGAATTCAATGATTGCATTATCTGCTTCATACTCTGCAGATTACCCATGGGCTATTGACCATAGAGATTCTCCTACGGGCTAAAGGCACTAGTCCTTTATACTAAGCGGCAAAACTCTGTCCATCTGTTTGTTTGTTTGTGGCTCTGCGAACGCCATAACTCTAGCTACAGTTGACGGATCGCGATGATCTATGGCTCAAACTGACCGTCATACCATGTAGTTGTGCATGAAGGTTTGTTGACTTAAGTCGATGTCTAAATTCCAAAATATTTCGAAAATATTGACTGCGACAGTACATTCTGAGCACAGAAGGCACCACACGCTGAGATTGGCATTTGATTTCGCGCCAAAAGCGCTTTACAGTGTCACTATTCATGACAGAATTGTCGTTGTGGGACTCAAAGTGTATTCGTGCGTGCGTGCACTGCGTGCACTGGCAGGGGCACAGCATCAAACTGCTTTGAAGCAATGTCAAATGTCTTTAGATCTAACTGAAATCTCCTAAGGACTAAATCCAAATGTCTATGGGCTAAAGCCAAGTATCTATGGTGTATTTGCAGGCACGGGAGCTGGTGTGAGCCTAAATGTAGGCACTGGCAGTGGCACAGGGTCGAATGACTTGAGATCTATCTGAAATGTCCTACGGGCTAAACACAATTGCCTATGGGCTGAACCCAACACCATTGACCATAGAGATTCTCCTACGGGCTAAAGGCACTAGTCCTATATACTAAGCGGCTAACGATGTCTGTCTGTTCGGCATCTGTCCGCTTAGCACTAGGCATTCAAATGGCGGCCACGGCGGCAATGACGCGATTGTAGCTATCGCCCTGTTACTAAAAGACGCTCGGCACGCGCGACGCAATTAGCACTAGGCATTCAAATGGCGGCAACGGCGGCAATGACGCGATTGTAGCTGTCGCCCTGTTACTAAAAGACGCTCGGCACGCGCGCCGCAAGGATAGCAAAAACTAAGGATTGAATGGCCAATTTCTTATGACAGAAGAGATTGATCCTGGAGATTTATAGCTCAAGCTCAACGTCATTGACTGTACAGACTTCAGAACAGTGGTGGCCGATGATCTATTATGCTTAGTCGGCTTGAGTGAGCACTTGAGAATCGAGTGATATGTAGCACAGAAGAGTTGTTTGTCATCAACCACAGACGATCGATGGCTCTTCGAACTGCACAACAGTGGCGGCTGGTGATCCGTCTTGCGCTATAGGCTTGAGACCAGAAGTCACAAATACTACAGAAACACCTATTGGTTTTCGCTGGTGTCTTGCAATTGGTTGCTGGCAGAATGGTAGGATTAGGCTCTACAGGTGTGAACCTATAGGTGGCTGGTGGCTGGTGACCAATTGCAGCTGAGTCAGGCGATCATTGACAGTCTTGGGCCTACAGTATCACCTACGGGCTAAAGGCACTAGTCCTATATACTAAGCGGCAAACAGTGTGTTTGTTTGTTTGTCTGTCTGTCTGTTTGTTAACACGATAACTCTTGAGAGCGTTGACGGATTGCGATGATCTATACATCAAAAGAACCGCTGTCCTCTGTAGTTTTGCATCTCCTATTGTGGACTTTGACCGATAACTAAATTTCATGAAAATCGTGAAAATATCTACTGCACAGTACATTCTGAGCAGTAAGGAGTGACTGCAGGTCACTTTTGTGGAAATTTTGCATTGTCGTGCCACCATTCACTGCTGAGTTGTCGCTGTGGGATGCTGAGGTGTATTCAGAGGCACTGGAGCAGGTCCAATGGTAAATGCAGGCACTGGCAAGGGCATTTTGTCAAATGACTTTAGATCATTATGAAAACACCTATGGGCTAAGCACAAATGTCGGTGGGCTGAGTTAAGTGTATTCTGAGGCATGGGCACTGGTGCAACCATAAAGTCAGGCACTGGTAGGGGCACAGTGTCAAATGGCTTTGATCTATCTGATTCTCCTATTGGCTGTTGTGAGCAGTGGCTGGGCGCCATGGGTCAATCAATGCATGAGCTCCATAAGCATGCACAATTTCCATAAGCTTCAGAGTAAATGTAGGCACTGGTAAAGGCACTGTGTCAAACGACTTTAGATCTATCTGAATCTCCTATGGGCTGTTGTGAGCATTGGCTGTGTGGCTGTGTGGTTGTGAACAGTGGCTGCTTTCCATAGGTCAATACCTGTGGCACAGTTTCCATAGGTGCTCAGTCGTAGAGTATACAGCATCACCTACGGGCTAAAGGCACTAGTCCTATATACTAAGCGGCATAGAGTGTGTTTGTTTGTCTGTTTGTTAACACGATAACTCTTGACACACTTGATGGATTCTGGAGATCTATGGCTTAAAAGAACCGCCTCTGCCTGGAATAGTGCATCTCCTATTGTGGACATTGGTCGATGCCTAAATTCCACAAAATTTGCAAAAATATCAGCTGCACAGTACATTCTGAGCACTAAAGAGTGTCTGCAGGCCACTTTTGCAGCAATTTTGCACTGTCTTGTCACCGTTCACTGCAGAGTTGTCTCTGTGAGACTCTGAGGTGTATTCAGAGGCATGGGAACAGGTGTGACAGTAAATGCAGGCACTGGCAGGGGCACTTTGTCAAACGACTTTAGATAAATCTGAAAACACCTATGGGCTAAGCACAAAAGTCAGTGGGTTGAATTCAGTGTATTCTGAGGCATGGGCGCTGGTGCAACCATAAATCCAGGCACTGTCAAGGGCACAACATCAAATGGCTTTAGATCTATCTCATTCCTCTGTGGGCTGTTGTGAGCAGTGGCTGGGCGCCATGGGTCAATACATGGGCTGCATGAGTATGAACAATTTCCATAAGCTTCAGAGTAAATGCGGGCACTGGCAAAGGCACAGTGTCAAATTGCTTTAGATCAATCTGATTCTCCTATGGGCTGTTGTGAGCAGTGAGTGGCTGGGCGCCATGGCTGAATACATGGACTCTAAAAATATGCACAATTTCCATAAGCTTCAGAGTAAATGCAGGCACTGGCATATGCACTGTGTCAAATTGCTTTAGATCTATTGGATTCTCCTATGGGCTGTTGTGAGCAGTGGTTGTGTGGCCATGTGGTTGTGAACAGTAGCTGCTTTCCATAGGTCAATACATGTGGCTCTGTTTCCATAGGTGTTCAGCTGTAGAGTATGGAGTATCACCTATGTGCTAAAGGCTCTAGTCCTATATACTAAGCGGCATAGAGTGTGTCTGTTTGTTTGTCTGCTTGTTAACACGATAACTCTCGACAGCGTTGACGGATCGCGATGATCTATACATCAAAAGAACCACCTTGGCCTGGAATAGAAAACGTCCTATTGTGGGACTTTGGCCGACGTCTAAATTCCATGAAAATCACGAAAATATTGACTGCGCAGTACATTTTGAGCACTCAGAAGTGACTGCAGGCCACTTTTGTGCAAATTTTGCGCCAATTGAATCTATCTGATGTTACTATAGGCACTTGTGAGCAGTGGCTGGGCGCCATGAGTCAATACCATGAGCTGCATAATTTGAATGGGCTTTAGATTTTTGAGTATCTCCTACGGGCTAAAGGCACTAGTCAATTACTAGCTGCAGAACAACGTAGATATGGTACCGGATTTTTTCGCTTATAAGCCCATCCACTTATAAGCCCATGGGCATATACGTTGTGTCCAAACTTTGTCATGAGCGTTGCCCAGTGAGGAATGAACTACAAATGGGAGTAAAACCGCCACTTAGCAGGTTGGTTGGACTACTCGCCAACAATTATGCCTTAAACGGTCCAATTAAACTGCACCACTCTGAAAGTCGACTGCCACCTATTAGCCCTGGGCTTATATGTGTCACTAGTTTTACTCTGGCGAAGGTGTCAAAACCACGTATAAGCCCATGGGCTTATAAGCGGAAAAATCCGGTAGGTAAGTCAAACTTTTTGCAAGAAGGACTAAAACACGAATACGGCGCCACGCAAGATTCGACAGCGGCAAAGAAGGCATAACGCTGAAGAGTGGATCGGATCTCTACAATGCCTTCTTCTCCTTTCAAAAATCTATTCCACGCCTCGATTTTCAACCCGTATTTGACGGTAGGATTGATCCTGCTTGTTCGCCCAACCACAAGGTGCAGCTTGCTCTCGAATTTCTTTTTAGACGTCGTCGACAGACTCGTACGACGTGAGCTCCTCTTCTATCGATTGTCGCTGTAGTAAAGAAGTAGGACGCACTTATACAAGCGCCAGCAATGAAATAAACCGACTGCAGCCGACTGTAGACCCAAATTTCCAGCAACTCATTTCATCCATTCACCCAAATGAAATTATTGCAGACGTCGGTTTATTTCATTGCCTGAGCAGGGCGTAGCAAGTTGATTACAGGATATGGTCTAAACAAAAGGGTCTACACGTGTGACGATCATGAGGCCGACCGCTGGCCTTCGATCGCCTTTGAGCTGACTCAAGAAGAGGCCGATAGGACCCCAGACGGCAAGGCACTGTTAGTCACAATCAAGAGTTTGCGTGGTGCATGATGATGAACAGTGCAGATTGGTAGTCATATTTGCGATGGTCTATAGAGAAAGAGAGTTGAAACGCTGAAATTCAGTACCACTGGGCACGACACACAGATCGAATCCTGCAACGCGAGGCAGACGTGTCCGGTCATTGTCCTGAGGGACGCAAATAACAAATCCTGTTTTCGTCGATCGGAAGGCTAAGAAAGTTGAGTGACACCACGTCATTCCATCTTTAAAAGTGTCGAAGCGCAGCATATTGTATCTCGGGTAAACTGTAATAGCTCCCAGCGGTTGTAACGATGTTTCAGGCGACGTTTCAGCAGCTTTGCAGCTGTCTTCCTCAGGCGCCTGAGGAAGGCAGCTGCAAAGCTGCCGAAACGTCGCCTGAAACGTCGTTATAAGCGCTGGGAGCCATTGGAGTTTACCTGAGATACGTCATTCCATGTGACTAACAGTCGTCAAAAAGCCGGCCAACGACAAGCGCGAGTTCGTCCTCGACCGAAACGACTATCTAGTCAGGGTTGCGGTCCCTCCAAAACCCTACATCGTAGCATTGGACCCATACCCAACCAGATTCATAATGCCTCGCGAACTGACCCACGTGTGCATGTAAGTCGACACGACTTGTTTCTCAGCGGCTCGTAGCTACGGTAGCTACCGTAGTCTTCCGTAGGTTCACATATCAGTGGCGTAGCCAGGGGGGGGGGAGCAATCGGGGCAAATGCCCCCCCCCCCCAGATGCGGGCTTTGCCCCTCCACCCCACCCCCAGATGGCCAGCAAGAGAAAATATTTTCGCCTGTGGCGCTATGAATAGTAAAAATTTTCGCCTGCGGCGCTATAAATAATGCAACTTTTCGCCTGCGTGACTATATTTAGTAAAAATCTTCGCTCGTGGCGCTATAATAGTGAATATTTTCGCCTGCGACACTATATTTAGTAAACATTTTCGCCTGTGGCGCTATAAATAATGAAGATTTTCGCTTGCCGCACTATAAATAATGAAGGTTTTTGCCAGCAGCGCTAAAAATAGTAAGATTTTCTCGCCCGGCCTCAGCCGGGCGAACCCCTACGAGAGCTTATCGTGCGTGCGTCCGTTCGTCCGTTCGTTCGTCACGCTCTTATATCTCGGCGTTGGAACGTCGTAGGAAGGAGATCTTGGGCTTTATGGATAGGTCTCGACTCACTGGTAATGTCGCTAAGAGACTTCGAAATTCAAAAGTTTGAATTGCGCGCGCTACAGTAACCCGAAGGTCAAAACGGAAAACGGCTGTAACTCGCTCGTCTTACGTCGTAGAGCGGCGCGCGATAGGTCAACTAAAAGGTCTCGACGTGTTCTTTCGCTTGGCATTAAAAGTTTTCTTAATTACGCAAACACGCAACACGAAAAGCGGCATTCTCGCGTTTTTAAGGCAGAAATCGCTCTAACTCGCTCAGCGTGCGTCGTAGGGAGACGATCTTGGGTTGGTTGGATAGCTCTCGACTCGCTGATCATTTGTTCTTCTATTGGTCGAAACTCAAAAGTTTGAATTTTGGGAGCTACAGTAACCCAAAGATTCAAAACGCGAAACTTACCAAACTTGCTCGTCTTCCGTCATAGAGAGACGATCTTGAGTTCGTTCAATAGGTTTCGGCACACTGATAATTCCGCTAAGAAAACTCGAAATTCAAAAGTTTGAATTGCGCGCGCTACAGTAACCCGAGGGGTCCAAACCGGGAAACGGCTCTAACATGCTCGTCTTACGTCGTAGAGCGGCGTGCGATTGGTCAACTAAAAGGTCTCGACGTGCTCTTTCACTTGGCGTAAAAAATTTGTTAATTACGCAAACACGCACCACGAAAAGCGACATTCTCGCGTTTTTAGCATAGAAATCGCTCTAACTCGCTCAGCGTGCGTCGTAGAGAGACGATCTTGAGTTGCTGGATACCTCTTGACTCACTGATCTTTTTTTTTTCTTCTATTGGTCGGAACTCAAAAGTTTGAATATCGCGAGCTACAGCAACCCAAAAGTTCAAGACGCAAAACTTCTCTAACTCGCTCATCTTCCGTCGTAGTGAGACGATCTTGAGTTTGTTGAATAGGTTTCGTTACACTAATTATTCCGTTAAGAGAAGTCGAGATTCGAAAGTTTGAATTTGGCGAGCTACAATAACTCAAAGGTTCAAACAGCAAATCGGCCCTAACTCGCTCGTCTTACGTTGTAGAGCGGCATTCGTTCGACCGTTTGAAAGCTTACGTTGAGGCAGTTGTTGAACGGTCATTCCCAAAGAAATACTTTTGTTTTTAAAACCCTTGTCTTACGAACAACTTTGTCTGCTAAAAAAATTAATCCCGGGCGATCCCAATGTTGCCCTGCAACAACCGCTCAGAAATGCGTCTGTCTTGCTAAAAAATAATCCCGGGCGATCCCAATGTTGCCCTGCAAGAACCCCTCAGAAAAGAGCGTGTCAGAAGTAGCGCATGAACAGTGGACTCCGGGCGGGCGCGCGTCATATCGGAAAGGCTTCGAAATACTTTACAAAAGTATCCACTCTTTTACTCTTCCACTTTAAAAAACTCGCAAACCACTCTGTATTAATAAAACAACTCAACTTTTTTAAAACAGCTTGTTTGTCTGTGGCGTTGTAAAAGTGAATACTTTGCCTGCTTCGCTGCAAAAGCAAGATTTTGCTTGCGCGCTCAATTTGCTCCCGGTAGCGCTCAAGAAATAGCTAAAAAATTTTGCCCTCCCCAAAATTGTACATACATATGTGTATAGAGATTACCCATGCCAAGTCCCTCAGAACTCCATAAGGATGGCCATGCCAACTATGTAACCAACACAGGCACGGTAAACATCGTTTCGTCTCGTATAGACTCATGGTGGACACTGCCACCGCGCAGCAATCGAAAGCGCTGGAATCGGTAGAAGTCAACGTCGGCATGCCATTCTTTCAAAGATACTACACGGAATTTCGTTTCGACCCCACTACCAAAGCGGCGACGGTGATTGTCGGCGAAAAGTTGCCCCACTGCTCACTGGAGAGCATACCTACCTACCGCAAGAGGCGAAGGAGAAGAAGAAGTATTGACTTAAAATCTTACGTGTCGCTGAAGTGAGCATACGACCGTGAAAGAGGGGTGACAATGACAAACGAGAAGGGTGGTCTTGAAATGCCTCATTACGGTCTTGGTGGTGGCTCTTACAGCGCGCTGGGATGCTATTCAGAATGTGCAGTGCATAATGACTTGGGGCTTCGCGAGTTACAGGTTGTTTTAGCTGCCAGTCTCAGCAGCATTCACAGCTAGGCAACCAAAACATACAAGAAGCGATACAAGAAGCGAGGACCACAGGTCAAGATACAAGAAGCGAGGGCGACTCCCTCTCCAGACCACAGGTTGGCATCAGTGGCGCGCAGTACCATGCCAGCCTTTCCAGTTTCAAGTCGGCTACACGCCCGGTGCGAGGGAGAAGCAGCCAAGAGCAAGGGGCACGAGGGGACAGCGGTCCAGTCTTTGAGAGGTGTCAGCGGCCCAGCAGCGGCGACGGCGGCCCAGTTTTGTGGATGCTCTTGCGGAGGCGACAGCGGCCCGAGCGAGGCGAGAGCGGCCCCAGCGACCTACAGGTCTGCTCCCCCTGAGCGGAGCTTCTTGGGCGGGATTGTGCGCATCAGTGGACCCATCCCCCAGTGCCAGTCAACGGTCAGACGCTTCAAAGGACGTTTCAAGCAGGGACGCTTTCCAACTGAGCCACCACCACTACAGCGGCCAGATCCATCTAGCCCAGCAAGAACAGGGCGAAAACATGAACATAGGCCGCATGTTCTAGGAATTGTTCTCTGCTTGCTGTCTTAGGTTCGTAGCTTAACTTTTTCCAAAGGAAGGGGAGATGTGACAGGCGCTCTCAACGCTCTCACATTCTCATGGTGAATCTCCTCGCGCGCTTATGTTTGTTTTGGTTTCCCAGTAATCTCTATGCTGTTTTGGTTTGTTTTGTGGTGTTTCACGCAGTTTCCCTTTCTCACGCTCGCCGTTACTGTTTGGGTTAGCGCGATGCTACTTAAGCTTGCTCATTGTCTGCTTGCTTTAGTCTTGGAGTTGGGAAAAGGTTGAAGAACTAAAGAACCTGCTGACACGCCCAGAAAATCGGCGAGTCACACAAGCGTCTATTGTACATTTACTGGCACAGGCACTGGCGCGAGCCTAAATGTAGGCACTGGCAGGGGCACAGTGTCAAATGACATGAGATCTAACCGTTATGTCCTGCAGTGCGCTGAATTCGATGATTGCATTATCTCCTTCATACTCTGTGGATTACCCAATGGCTATTGACCATAGAGATTCTCCAACGGGCTAAAGGCTCTAGTCCTTATTACTAGGTAAGCGGCAAGAGTCTGTCGGTCTGTTTGTTTGTTCGTTTGTCTGTAAATGCTCTAGCGCTTGCTACAGTTGACGGATCGCGCTTGCTACAGTTGACGGACGAGGTTATCAGAGTATTTGCGGTATGTTTGGCACAACTTAACAGAAGTATTGATCTTCTTCCTGCAAACGAACAGTCATGGGCAAAATCAATATTGCTATGCAATATCCTCTTGCGAAGGGCGAGCTCGCGAAGCGGAGGCGTACATACGAAGGTGAGTTCTCGCACTCTCTGCAGAAAGAACGCAACTCTTCGCAATGTCAGTCAGAATACAAACTCAACTTGAATACCCGAGCTTGTTGTTCACATAAAATCACAGAACTGGAGCAGACTTAGCTTCGGTTCTTGTTTTTCATGTAGAGTGGAACGGCGACCTTCTGTTGCTTCGACACGTGCTCCGCCGACGGAATCGCAATTCTCTACGTTCTCTAAGGCACTTGAGTCAACTTCGCGCAAAAACAGTAGGAGAACAACTGCTCAAATAAGTTTGGCTCACCACTTTTTTTCGCCCGGCCTCAGCCGGGCGAACCCCTACGAGAGCTTATCGTGCGTTCGTGCGTTCGTTCGTGCGTTCGTGCGTTCGTCACGCTCTCAGATCTCGCCGTTGGAAAGTCGTAGGAAGGAGATCTTGGACTTTATGGATAGGTCTCGACTCACTGGTAATGTCGCTGAGAGACTTCGAAATTCAAAAGTTTGAATTTCGCGCGCTACAGTACTCCGAAGGTCAAAACGGAAAACGGCTGTAACTCGCTCGTCTTACGTCGTAGAGCGGCGTGCGATAGGTCAACTAAAAGGTCTCGACGTGCTCTTTCGTTTGGCATAAAGATTTTCTTAATTACGCAAACACGCAACACGAAAAGCGACATTTTCGCGTTTTTAACGCAGAAATCGCTCTAACTCGCTCAGCGTGCGTCGTACGGAGACGATCTTGGGTTGGTTGGATACTTCTCGACTCACTGATCATTTGTTCTTCTATTGGTCGATCGGTGCAGGCTTGCGTGAGTTACCACCTAAAACGTGGCCGCGGTCCGGGATTTTCGGAATTTCTGAAAACGTGAAATTTTGGTTTTTCGACCCTGACTCCTCATCCTTTGGACTTTTTTGACAAGTGAGGAGTGCAAACGAATGCTCTCGTCCAGACGAATCGAACGGTGTCAAAACTAAGCTGATTGCTCCACCCTGTAGTATTTTACGGCCAATTAAGCTATCCAGCCAATTTCGCACGGTTTTGGAAAATTGCGTAAAAAAATTGTTCAGAGGAAAAATTTGAAAATCCGGCCGTACAGTTTTTGTGGGTCTTCTTAGTACTACAGGGTGGTAGAAAAAAATCGGACCCCGCTCTTAAGTGGGAGGAGGGCAGTGAGCTCATGTGTCGAAAAACGCCTTCTGCGGGAATCAACATTTTCGCCCACAGTTTAGGTGCCTTAATCTGCACAGATTTTGCTCATTTTTTCGCCCGGCCTCAGCCGGGCGAACCCCTACGACAGCTTATCGTCCGTGCGTTCGTTCGTTCGTTCGTCCGTCCGTTCGTCACGCTCTCAGATCTCGGCGTTGGTAAGTCGTAGGAAGGAGATCTTGGGCTTTATGGATAGGTCTCGACTCACTGATCATTCAGCTAAGAGACTTCGAAATTCAAAAGTTTGAATTTCGCGCGCTACAGTACTCCGAAGGTCAAAACGGAAAACGGCTGTAACTCGCTCGTCTTACGTCGTAGAGCGGCGTGCTATAGGTCAACTAAAAGGTCTCGACGTGCGCTTTCGCTTGGCATAAAAACGTTTCCTAATTACGCAAACACGCAACACGAAAAGCGACAAAAGTACCTGTGGCGATATACCCTGAACAAGACCCACTAGTCGATGGTCTGCGCCTAGACCATGGTGGAGAGCAACCCATCGAAGTCGATCCCGATCGACCCACGGCTACAGTAACCCAACCCTAATACCACCTACAGTAACCCTACAGTAACCCATCCAGACCCACTAGTCGATGGTCTGCGCCTAGACCATGGTGGAGAGCAACCCATCCCGATCGATCCATGGCTACAGTAACCCAACCCTAATACCACCTACAGTAACCCTACAGTAACCCATCCAGACCCACTAGTCGATGGTCTGCGCCTAGACCATGGTGGAGAGCAACCCATCCCAATCGATCCATGGCTACAGTAACCCAACCCTAATACCACCTACAGTAACCCTACAGTAACCCATGCTGACCCACTAGTCGATGGTCTGCGCCTAGACCATGGTGGAGAGCAACCCATCCCGATCGATCCATGGCTACAGTAACCCAACCCTAATACCACCTACAGTAACCCTACAGTAACCCATCCAGACCCACTAGTCGATGGTCTGCGCCTAGACCATGGTGGAGAGCAACCCATCCTGATTGATCCATAGCCTATGGCTCCAGAGCCCAACTTGCTAGCCACCACTCCAAAACAGCATTTCCATGACAAAATACAGTGAGAGGCCTGACTGGCCCCACTGGCTCTTATATCATATCCAATCTGTTCGGGACCCAACTTTACAATAATACAGTACAGCATGTAACCCAATATTTGTTGCATCACAATACTTGTTGCATCCCAGTGATGCGTAAATTATTCCATCTGTGTAAGAGTACATAAGCTCAGGTTTGAACTGCCCCACCAATTGTTCTGGTGGTGCAGTTGGTAGCACGCCTCTTCCAGAACAAATCTGGTTATGCAGAGGTAACCTGGGTTCGAATCCCAGCCAGAGCATTAGCTTTTGTTGCCCAAAACCACCCAGATTGGTTGAGGTTTCATTTTGATCCACTGTTCGCATGTACATACTGCAATGCCACAGGATACAGGTGGGCAATAGCTGCCACACATGCTTTTGACTGAACAGACCCACAAACTAGTTCTACTGCTCTCTGGCAAGCTCACTGTATTGTCTGGCTTGCACACTGGCAGAGCAGAAAGCTAGCCACAAACAGCATGCTCAGTCAAGCACATCAAATGCATGCACTTTGATGCTAGCTACACTGGGCTAGCTGTCACAAGGCTATACTATACTATACTATGCTATGCTATGCTGTACTATACTATAC
>JASAMZ010006054.1:0-10559 GCA_030248115.1 Linhomoeus sp. GSCO2_2 | reverse complement strand
TAGCAAACGAAGTTGTTCGTAAGACAAGGGTTTAAAAAACAAAAATATATTCCTTTAGGAATGACCGTTCAACAACTGCCTCAACGTAAGCTTTCAAACGGTCGAACGAATGCCGCTCTACGACGTAAGACGAGCGTGTTAGAGCCGTTTTGCGTTTTGGCCCCTCGGGTTACTGTAGCGCGCGCAATTCAAACTTTTGAATTTCGAGTTCTCTTAACGGAATTATCAGTGTGCCGAAACCTATTCGACGAACCCAAGATCGTCTCTCTATGACGGAAGACGAGCGAGTTAGATAAGTTTCGCGTTTTAATCCTTTGGGTTACTGTAGCTCCCGAAATTCAAACTTTTGTGTTTCGACCAATAGAAGAACAAATGATCCGTGAGTCAAGAGCTATCCAGCAACTCAAGATCGTCTCTCTACGACGCACGCTGAGCGAGTTAGAGCGATTTCTATGCTAAAAACGCGAGAATGTCGCTTTTCGTGTTGCGTGTTTGCGTAATTAAGAAAACCTTTAATGCCAAACGAAAGAGCACGTCGAGACCTGTTAGTTGACCTATGCACGCCGCTCTACGACGTAAAACGAGCGTGTTAGAGCCGTTTTGCGTTTTGGACCCTCGGGTGACTGTAGCGCGCGCAATTCAAACTTTTGAATTTCGAAGCTCTTAGCAACACTACCAGTGAGTCGAGACCTATCCGTAAAGCCCAAGATCGCCTTCCTACGACTTTCCAACGTCGAGATCTGAGAGCGTAACGAACGGACGCACGCACGCACGCACGCACGGTAAGCTCTCGTTGGGGTTCGCCCGGCTGAGGCCGGGCGAAGAAAGTAGGTAAGGAAATTTTGCAAAAATAGGGCAAAGAGTGCCAAAAATCGCTTAAATTTGATGAAATACCGCCTAAAATATAGCGCCGCAGGCGAAGATTTGGCCATATTTAAGCGCCGCAAGCGAAAATTTCTGCAATTTTTGGGAGGTGGGCCTTTCAGGTGGGGGGGGGGGAGGGGAAGGGGAGATTTTCGGCCAGGGTGTCCCCCCCCCCCCCCCCCCCCCACCGTTACAGGTATGCTTTACAATGTCAGTCGGAATGCAAACTCAGCTTTTTAATACCGGAGCTTGCTCGTCCGGTCTTAGCCACGCGACACTTTACGAGTGCGTCCGTCAACAGCATCAGACCTTTCCGCTCCACTCTGCAATTGACTCCGGCGTCTGACGAGTGGGTACAGTTGTTGTTTCCCCAACCCGAGTGACTACAAGACTTGATGCTTCCCTCGTCCCCTTTGCAAGCGACGCCGTTGAGCCACACTATGCCCTCTCCTTCTCCATAGCTGGCCCCGCCGGTGGCCTTGACGTTGGAAAGGCTGAAAAGGTCAGTCAATTGAGAAGGCTGCTGTACCAATGGTACAGAATATACAGGGTGTCTCACGGTGGGTGTTTCAACTTTGACGAGCTGTCGCGCGCCGCTGCGCTGACCGATTTTGCTGAAATTTTGTACATACGTACTACCAAGTGTAGCTTAGACACTTCCAAAACATCAGCGCCCTACACTGACTCACGCGTGAATCCGCCCCCAAAACGCATAAGATGAAAATGACACTTGGCTCTTCGGCTTGTGGCAGCTACAAAGTTGGCCTAGTTGCAGCTAATTTGGCGCGACTTGTACCACCACGAAGAAGACAAGTTGAGCTTTTGAACCGTCTTGGAACGAACATCGTAGCTTGTAGCACGCTCTCGAAGAATCGAATCAAAGCTAGTCTGCAAACCCATAATCAGGACCCACCAGCTGCTCTTGCTGCTGCATGGCCTCCTCCACGAAGGCCAGCGTCTTTGACGAATTATTCGTTTTGGGACTGGATTCACGTGTGAAGCAGTGTAGGAAGCTGATATTTTGCAGTTGTCTAAGCTACACTTGGTAGCACTTATGTACAAAATTTCAGCAAAATCGGTCAACGCAGCGGCGGGCGACAGCTCATCAAAGTTGAAACACCCACCGTGGTACACCCTGTATATTCCTACTCCTTTGTGAACGATATGTTGCCGGAGTAACCGTAATTCCAGGTTACAGAGAGGTCCTGGTTACCTGGAGTTACAGGCAAGGACAGGTTCTTCTAGATGTTATTTCTTGGGAGCTACAGAACAAAATTTGGTGAGTCTTGGCACACTGTAAGACCTTTTCACAGATAGATTACACGGCAAATTTGGCGAAAATCGGTTCGGTGGAGCGAAAGGTGAGGGCTCGTCCTTGCCTTCGCTGCCCCAACGCCGGAGGTATGTACATGCATAAGTCCAGGTAACCTGCGGCAACCTCAGGTGTGCTTTGGACACATCTGTCCAATCGTCCATGAAGGGATAGCCCATCATGGGGATGAGTGTTTGAGGGGGGGAGGGGGGGGGGGGAACAGGCGCTGTCGCTTGCAAGTGCAAATCGCGTAACGGGTGTCCCATAAATCCAGACTCCTCTCCCAATCCCCAACTAGCTGTAGAAAACTCTGCGTAGTGAAACTTGTACAGATTAAATGTCTCGGCACATCTGATATTAAATTTCAGCGTCATACACCCATTCCAGTAGGAATTTTTGGTGCAAAGCGCAAAATTAGTCGCGGCTGCCGGTCCATGTGGAGGGGGCCGCCCGCAGGAGAGCAGAAGCCTCGATTTGGGACCGGCAAATCGACATTGATTCGATCGTTCGCATGAGTACCATAACCACAAGATACAATTATTGTTCCAAGACCATTCGAATGGCCGTTTTGTCCTCTTCAAAATGGTGCAAGTCGTATCAAATTATCTACAATGTTGCGAACGCTGTAGCTCACAGAAGCCAACGAGTCTTGAGAAATTGACCAATTTTGCGCTTTGCGCCACAATTCCTGCGGGAATATGTAGGTGTATGGCGCTGAAATTTGGAATCAGATGTGCAAAGACTAGACGACGACGAGCAGACAAGACGAGCCTTTAATCAGTGTAGGTTTCATTGCGTAGAATTTTACAGCTTGCTGGGGATGGGGGCTGGATTTATGGGATACCCGGTAGGTACATAGAGCGACATCGACAGAGAGAGTCATCATAAAGGTGCGCTCTTTGTCAGCGAAAAAGTTCTCCATTCGTTAATTAACCAACCGAGATGACTTAGCATGCTACAAAGAAGATAGTATAGATTTTCAGCATTGTCGAGAGGAGGGGAGGGGCTTTATCCACCCCATGTGACACTTATAAGTTATGCCCCCCCCCCTCCCCGATACTACACCGGTCGTGTCGCGCTTACACGTATGAGTACTGATTACCCACTCGTGCCGCAATGGCATCAAGTCTGAGAGCACTCGGCAGACGACTTTGGCATCCCTGTCGTCCCAATTGCGGTCGCAAATCGTGCCCCACTGTTCTTCGTGAAGCACCTCGACTCTCCCCTCCACGAAGTTGAGATGGCCCTCGCTATCGACAAGCCGAACATCCATTGTTGCCCCTGGAACGCGATGTTGTAGCTACATGCGTTTGTAGAGAACTGAGCACCTGTTCTGTGGACACGAGATTGCACAAGTTTGGATTCTCACCCGCGGCGAGGTGTAAACAATATGTCACACCCAAAATGCGCAACCACCCAGAAGGCGCCATATGGCGCCTTCTGGGTGGTGGCCACCCAAACTGCGCAATATGGCGCATTCTGGGTGGCCACTACCCAGACTACGCAATAGTAGATGGTTTCTTGCTTTTGTGTGTAAATATTTGACACAGTTGGTATATTTCTTCCAGTTCAGGCTTTGCTTAGGCTCGCCCTGCGCCCACAGTGCACAAGAGTCAGTCGGCGTCGCAGTCTGGCGGGTCGAAGCTTTGGCCTAACGCGACCGGTGACCGACTTCAGGGCGCGCGGAGCGCGTCCTGAAGTTGGTAGCCGCGGATAATTTGCAACACAAAAGATTTTTTTCCAAATGTGGAATTTAATAAAAATGCGCGATTATTTGTCAAAATTCCATAAATTGACAAAATAAGAAGTCGTTTATTGACGAATGAGAATGCAGAAATGGAAAGAAAGGTCGCATGCCAATGAGAATTTGTGACATAGTTTTACAGTTTTTGAGAATTTTGCAATTATAAGATGAAAATGCCGAAAATCGACTTTTTCACTTGATGAGCGAGCGACGAAATTGCTTCAGAAATGGAAAGAGCCTAGGCCGCGGATAATTTGTAACACAAAAGAAATTATTTGCAAATGTGGAATTTTTTCGCCGCGCCTCAGCGCGGCGAGGTGTATATATACGGATGACAATGTCTGTCTGTCTGTCTGTCTGTCTGTCTGTCTGTGTGTGTGTCCGTTCGTCGCACCGAAGTAAGATGTGTGACATATGTGGTCAAGTAGAGTCAAGGTCGCTGAGTACGGATCCAATGTCCGTTTCTGTTGCTAATTTAGCATTTTCGAGATATTCGCAATTAAAATTCGAAAATGTCGAAAATCGACTTTTTCGTCTGATGCGCTAGCCGCAAAATTTCTTCAGAAATGGAAGGAGCATAGACCGCGGATAATTTGTAACACAAAGGAAATTTTTGCAAATGTGGAATTTAGTAGAAATACGCGATTATATGTCAAAATTGCATAAATTGACTAAAATACAACATCATTTAGTGACGAATGTGAATGCAGAAATGGAAAGGTCGTATGCCAATAAAGATTTGTGACATAGTTTTGCAGTTTTTAAGAATTGCAATTTCGAGATATTTTTAATCAAAATATGGAAATGTCGAAAATCGACTTTTTCACCTGATGATATAGCGGCGAAATTTCTTCAGAAATGGAAAGAGTATAGACTGCGGATAATTTGTAAAGCAAGAGAAATTCTTTGCAAATATGGAATTTAATAGAAATACGTGATTATTTTTAAAAATTCCATAAATCAACAAAATAGAACGTCGTTTTTTGACGAATTTGAACGCAGAAATGGTAGGGCTGTATGCCAATAAGAATTTGTGACATAGTTTTCCAGTTTTAATAAATTCCAATTTCGAGATATTTAGAAATAAAATGTAAAAAATGTCAAAATCGAGATTTTCGTTTGATGGCCAGAACAGCTGTTTATTGACGAATGTGCACTCGGAAACAGAAATGTGTACGCTTAACACAGGAATTCGCTCGCACCAAACTTTTGGCAAATTTATTTGTTGGATGTGACGTTTTCACACAGGTAGGAAACATCAGATAAACGGCGTCGTATCATGCCGATACCATATAGCGAACGCGGCGATATCACTGAGCTTCAGATCAGCTGTACAGACAACCGTATCGTGGGGATAGCTGCACTTGGCATTAAGGTACACATTCTCAAGACACTTTCTCCAGATGCGGCTAACGATGTGTACAAAGTTCACTATACTGTTCACCAAAATTTGACAGACACAAAGTATAGGTTGAACTTTTTACACACACAGCTTGTTTCGCCGCCTCCCAGGGCGGCGAGTATATATGTCACAGGCCATGGTCGTCTTTAGGCCAAGGCCGTCTAGACGGCCTTGGCCTGGTCGATCAGGCCGTGGCCGTCTTTTCGAGCAGAAGACGGCCGTGGCCTGGTGCGTCAGGCCACAGCCGCCTAGACGGCCACGGCCTGATACGTCAGGCCATGGCCGTCTTTTCCTTTCTCTGTTAGTTTCCGACACAGTATATACCTTGCAGTTCAGGCTATGCTTAGGCTCGCCCTGCGCCCACGATGCACAAGAGTCAGTCGGCGTCGCAGTCTGGCGGGTCGAAACTTAGGCTTAACGCGACCGGTGACCGACTTCAGGGCGCGCGGAGCGCGCCCTGAAGTTGGTGGTCGCGCTAAGCCTCAGTTGAGACCCGTCAGGCGCGACGCCGGCCGAGTTTTAGTGCAAACTGCAAGTGGAATAAACACTCCTCCATCTACTTCACCTCCTGCTTAGTGCTGTGCCCCTTCCCTGCAAGCGCTTGTAACAGCTGGCACTCTTAAAGATGGCTACGGCCTGGTCCATCAGGCCATGGACGTCTTTTCGAGCAGAAAACGGCCATGGCCTGACGCATCAGGCCAACGCCGTCTAGACGTCCGCGGCCTGATCGACCAGGCCAAAGCCGTCTAGACGGCTTTGGCCTGAAGACGGCCATGGCCTGCAACATATATACGGACGCTATTGTCCGTTTGTGTGTGTGTGTGTGTGTGTGTGTGTGTGTGTGTGTGTGTGTGCGTGCGTGCGTGCGTGCGTGCGTGCGTGCGTGCGTGCGTGCGTGCGTGCGTGCGTGCGTGCGTGCGTGCGTGCGTGCGTGCGTGCGTGCGTGCGTGCGTGCGTGCGTGCGTGCGTGCGTGCGTGCGTGCGTGCGTGCGTGCGTGCGTGCGTGCGTGCGTGCGTGCGTGCGTGCGTGCGTGCGTGCGTGCGTGCGTGCGTGCGTGCGTGCGTGCGTGCGTGCGTGCGTGCGTGCGTGCGTGCGTGCGTGCGTGCGTGCGTGCGTGCGTGCGTGCGTGCGTGCGTGCGTGCGTGCGTGCGTGCGTGCGTGCGTGCGTGCGTGCGTGCGTGCGTGCGTGCGTGCGTGCGTGCGTGCGTGCGTGCGTGCGTGCGTGCGTGCGTGCGTGCGTGCGTGCGTGCGTGCGTGCGTGCGTGCGTGCGTGCGTGCGTGCGTGCGTGCGTGCGTGCGTGCGTGCGTGCGTGCGTGCGTGCGTGCGTGCGTGCGTGCGTGCGTGCGTGCGTGCGTGCGTGCGTGCGTGCGTGTGTGTGTGTGTGTGTGTGTGTCTGTGTGTGTCTGTGTGTGGGTCCGGAACAACTAGACATGACGGCTAGTGCCATCCGATGGAGTCGAATGCGCTGAGTAACGCGCCGTTGTCCGTTTCTGTTGCTAATTTCGCAATTTCGAGATATTTACAATTAAAATATGAAAATATCAAAAATGACACTTTTATTTTCTTGTCGTATCGAGAAAGTTTTTGCTGAAATGGAAAGGGCATAAGACGCGATGAATTTGTGACATGGTTTCGGATTTTGGAATTCACGAAATTAGGGATATTTTCAAGGTTTTTGTCAAAATTCCCAAATTTCGACAAATTCAAACAGCCTAAATTGCAAAACTTCTTTGCACGGATGTATCGAGCATAGTCTGCCAAGTATTTAGCAAATAGTTTCAGCGAATATAATTAACGAAATTTAGGATATTTTTAAGGATTTTGTTAAAATCCACAAATTTCGACAATTTCAAACAGCTTAAATTTCATAATTTCTTTTCACAGATGTGTCGAGCATGGTCTGCCAAGTATTTATCAAATAGTTTCAGATTTTATAATTAACGAAATTAGGGATATTTTTAAGGTTTTTGTCAGAATTCCCAAATTTCGACAAATTCAAGCAGCTTAAATTTGCAAACTTCCTTGCACGGATATATCGAGCATAGTCTGCCAAGTATTTAGCAAATAGTTTCAGCGAATATAATTAACGAAATATAAGATATTTTTTAG
Source organism: Linhomoeus sp. GSCO2_2 (assembly GCA_030248115.1). Lineage (NCBI taxonomy): Eukaryota > Metazoa > Nematoda > Chromadorea > Monhysterida > Linhomoeidae > Linhomoeus > Linhomoeus sp. GSCO2_2. The sequence continues at coordinate 3,126 of JASAMZ010006054.1, read as the reverse complement.
GATTTTGTTAAAATCCACAAATTTCGGCAATTTCAAACAGCTTAAATTTCAAATTTTCTTTTCACGGATGTGTCGAGCATAGTCTGCCAAGTATTTATCAAATAGTTTCAGATTTTATAATTAAAGAAATTAGGGATATTTTCAAGGTGTTTGTCAAAATTCCTAAAGTATGACAATTTCAAACAGCTTAAATTTCTCAATGTCTTTGCGTTGATGCATTGGGCATAGTCTGTCAAGTATTTAGCAATTAGTTTCTGATTTTATAATTAACAAAATTTGGGATATTTTTGTTAAGATCCTCAAATTTCGACAATTCCAAATAGCTTAAACTTTAAAATGTCTTTGCATAGTTGTGCCAAGTAGTCTGCCAAGTATTCAGCAAAAGTTCTAGATATTATAATTAAAGAATTTAGGTATATTTTCAAGGTTTTTGTCGGAATTTCTTAATTTCGACAATTTCAAGCAGCTTAAATTTCAACATATCTTTATGTGGATGCATCGAGCACTAAACCCAAAAGAATAGGGCGTCGTCCCAATTATACCCTTTTCAATAGGGCGTCGTCCCATTTATACCCTTTTCAATAGGGCGTCGTCACATTTAGACGCTTTTATTGCACTGTGTGCCTGCGGCGAGATAAGCGCAAAGTGTGCCTGCGGCGAATCTTCTGATCCATATGTGGATCAGGTACCACGAACAAATCCAAGACCAATTGCGGCTATACCCCACCAGATTGTCGACTAAATGTCTAGCAGCACTTCACTATCCAGTGCACATTATCGCGCACACGCTCTCAAGTTCACACTGATGCCAACGTGGTGCCACAGTTTTTAGACAAAGCTTGTTTACTAAAAGTACGCGGTTATCGTAGGCTGCGGCTGCGTAAAGTCGTAAACAATCTTTATGTGATGACTGGGCTACCATTTGTCACGCCACGCACGCCCCCAACCCCCTTCCACCAACCCCCCCCCCCCCCCCCCCCCCCCCCCCCCCCACCGATGGCCGGTTGGCGCTTACATGGACTGTAGAATACTCCTCCTGACAGCCGGTGAACAACCGCAGAGAGAAGCAGAACCGCTTGAAAATGGAAGAAGCCTGACATTTTCTCTTTGGCTGTGCCGCCTTTCGGCCTTTTCGGCGCTGGGCAGAACTGGAAAGTATGTATTCTGCTGCGGCGCGCGGACGGTCTGACAGTGCCAAGCCCTATGCGTAGGCTTTCAAGCAGCGTCGTCGTCATTGGGGAGTGTTCCCTGCGCTGGTTTTTCGACGACGGCGCTCCCCCCTTCCGATTCTTGAGAGTTTGTCGCGCCAAGAAATCACGCCGTGCTGATGACGTGTAGCATTGGTCACGATTGGCATTAGATATTAGTTTCGATTTTGCTATGACTACACACCGACACTCATTGAAAATACGTAGAGTGTGTACAATTGGGGACTCGTGGGAGTCCTCCATTCCGTACTTAATACTTGGTACGTGCAAACGCCAATAGGCCAAGAAGGAGGGTGGTGGTGGTCTTTGAGACCCTTGAAGGGGGGGGGGGGGGGGGGGGGGGGGGGGGGTTTCACACACCACAGGACAATACAATGTAGTTTGCCAATGACAAAAGTAATAATTCGAAGGCGAAAATCACTGTCCCTTTGAATGTGGCTACCACCTGGACCGTTAGGCGATGGCTGCCTAGCCTATTCTTTCGAGCAGAAGACGGCTATTGCCTGACGCACCAGCAGTCGTCACCCATGAAGGCCGCGGTTGCCTGGCGCATTAGGCAATCGCCGTCTAGACATAACAAGCCTCAAGACGGCAATTGCCTGCGGCTATACTGCCGCAATTTGTCTCGGAGAAACAACGCACCAGAGTCAGTGAATCCGCAAGCGGGATAAACAGCCTGTTCAAGAGGTCAAAGAAACATTATATCAAGATTGGATCGGCACATCGCGTTCTCTGACACTCCTGCTGAGAAGATGGCAACTTGCATTGGCGTCTCATTTGTTGACGGCCAGCCTTCGGCGTAGGAACGCACGGCTGAAGTTCCGGAACCGGCCGCGGAAGACCAATTTCAGGACATTACGTTTCGCCGCTTGAGACAGTCGATCTGCAACTTTTGCAGGATGGCAGAGGAGACATATGTATTCTACTGACCATGGCTCAGAATGAACCAGACTGTTTCAAGCAGGGTGACCAATAGAAACTCATTTTAGTTTCAGTTTCAGCTAAAATTACGGTGTTGCCTGAGTTTCAGTTTCAGTTATGGAATCCGCGCGAGTTTCAATTCAGTAACTGAAACTGAGCTTCAGTTATTGAAGGTTCAGAAAGTCTCAACGAATTGCTCAAAATCATTCTTGTACGATAATATTTAGTGGACAAAGAAGCGATTTCTAAACTTGGGATGACATTCTTTCATATTTGGACCTAAATATGAATGAAACGTCTACATATGTAGAAAAATTCGGCTCGAATTTTATGAAAATCTGTTGAAATTCAGTAAAATTTGGCATTAAAATAACTGAAACTAAACTGTGAGTTTCAGTTTCAGTTTCAGTTATAGAATCCGCGCGAGTTTCGATTCAGTTTCAGTTTCAGTTAACTGATTGTAACTGAAACTAAAACTGAAACTAGTTTAAGTTTTTATTGGCCACCCTGGTTTCAAGGAACCAAAAGTTAGAACAACTGTCATTCTCTCGTGTGAGGCGCAAAATTCGAGTTAGTATTGGATATAGGTATGTAGCTACTCTATTTGACTCGCTTTACAAAGATTACCTATCTTAGAAGTCCTATATCGTCGCTTTGTTGCATGCCCCACCAAACATGTCGTGAAGATCGTTCTTGAGCTCCTGCGGCAGCGCTCGGAATCGCCGCTTGAAGCGCTCCTTGGCGTCCGGCTCCTTCGTCTCTCCCAGCAGCCTGTTGACCAGTTGACGTCGCCCTTTCATAAAGGTTGGCAGGTCGACTCTCTTTGCTGCATAACACACAACACATTGCAATAGTGGTACAATAGTGACCCGGTTATGGGCGCGGAAGGGAATGAACAGCCTCCACTATTCAGTACCTGGGCCCTTCCTGGTTCGTCCCAAGGGCGCGTTGAAAGGATGCGGCGGACCCCTTGGTTTGGTTGGACCTTTGCCCCCGG
>JASAMZ010006053.1:0-18439 GCA_030248115.1 Linhomoeus sp. GSCO2_2 | reverse complement strand
TTCCACTTCTGAAGAAATTTCGCCGCTAGCTCATCAGGAGAAAAAGTCGATTTTTTACATTTTCATATTTTAATTGTAAATATCTCCAAATTGCAATTTTTCAAAACTGAAAAACTATGTCACAGATTCGTATTGGCTTACGACGTTTCAGTTTCTGCATTCACATTCGTCAATAAATGACGTTCTATTTTTGTCAATTTGTGAAATTTCGACGAACAATTGCGTATTTCTATCAAATTCCACATTGACAAAAAATTTCTTTTGGGTCACAAATTATCAGCGGTCCGTGCTCTTTCCATTTCTGAAGAAATTTCGCGGCCAGCTCATCGGGTGAAATAGTCGATTTTCGGCATTTTTGAATTTTAATTGTGAATATCTCGCAAATGCGAAATTAGCAACAGAAACGGACATCGGATCCGTACTCAGCGACCTTGGCACTACTTGACCTTACGACCTATGTCATGTTTCTTACTTCGGTGGCACGGACGGACACACACACACACATTGCCAACCGTATATATACACCTCGCCGCGCTGAGGCGCGGCGAAAAAAGACCATCCAGGATGGACCGTTTAATCAGGAAATGTCGACAAGCGCTTTGCCTTGCCTGTACTGTGCTGTACTGTACTCTCTGGTCATGTTTGATTAATAGAATCTGCTATGAATATTTTTGGATTGACGATGTGGGAGGGATGAATGCATCAGATCAGAATTACTGTCCATCAGATATGTACTACTTTAGATAAGGTTTGAGAGCTTTTCAGAGCTGCGTGCACTGCAAATGCTTTCGAGCGCAGGAAGCAACTGGTTTGCTGCAGTTTTAACGATACGTCTGGCAAAATATGTTCCCTGTTTCCAGCTTCAGTCAGACAGGAGACAATTTCAGCATTACTTGCAGACCTACGTATCATTCATAACTAACGGACACTGTGTATACAATTGCAAACGAGATCGTTGGAGCCACGCACGTGTCATCTTTACTTCAACTGTCAGTTTCGCACAGGACGACCAGGAAACAAACGACGGCAAACCCTTTGAAGTGTCCCACGTGATTTCAGCCGCCAGTGTGGCATGTGCTTTCTTTCTCAAAGGAGAAGGGACCATGATGACGCTCATTGTTCTTTGCGAAACGCTTAGTCATCAATGGGTTTGCTTTTTGTAGTCGCTCGATTCTCGGCTTTGCCCAGTCAATTCCGAACTTGTCTGCCACCCCACAGCAGGCACAGCTTTCCAAATAGGTAAGTATCCGTCTTCAAAGGACAAATCTGTAAACAAAACTTGAGTTCATTCCCACACAAGACAGGAAGATGATGACTCTTTTCTGGTTCTGCTGCACTGTCGGTGCCTTGACGTTGACCACGGAAGTTGTAGGTCTCATAGGAGAGCATTGACCGGTCTTTAAACTCACTTGTCATCAGTAGTAGATTCGTTTCAGCTCCCGACTGTGGGCCGAGCTGCGGCTCCACTGGCGGAGTCAACTGAATTTAATCCACTGTTTGCGTTCAAGCCTCCAAAACACACATCCGATCACAAAGGCGATTACGGGCCGAACAAACGCTGCGACTTCTGGCTGGAGTGCGCGGTGCGGGAGGCATGCTACGAGGCGTCGGTGAAGTGCTACATGGAGCACGAGCGCAAAGGCGTCTCCTCGACCGTCGTCGCCTGCAAGAACCACCAGTGCTTCGCTGGATGCACCTGGCGCAGGGGGTACCAGTACTCAGGCTGCTGAAGTGACGAATATTGTGATGACAGCACGATTGTTGTTCCTACAGATGCATTGCAGGCCACGAGTTTGAAAGGAATTTGAAACAGCTTGTAGGGCTTTAGATGCGCTTGTACATAGATCTATCTACCTTCGCTTCCCCGCCTGGCTTGCTCTATTATTATGGTGCAATATGCCAATCTGCTTTGTTACAGTTGCCAGGAGTAGCCGATAAAAGGTACATCGTCCACATATGGCCTCACTGGTTCATTGCAGGGCCATATGAGGGAACACAGAGTCCGAGTCTATGCGTTCTGGTTGATTGGAGACCCATCATGTTCTGTCGGGATGAATGCATCAGAATTACTGTTCATCAGAAATGTATTACTGTAGAAAAGGTTTGAGCGCTTTTCGTGCGCTGCGTGCCCTGCAAATGCTTTCGAGCGAAGGAAGCAACTGGTTTGCTGCAGTTTTAACAATACGCCTGGCAAAATATGTAAGTAGGTACAGGGTTATTAATTGAGGGGTCGGGAGCTCGAATAACTTTAGGCTCGGTGATCCGATTTTGATGAAACTTAAAACAGTGCAAATTCAATATGCACTATAGCGCGTGTTAAAATTAAACCAAAATGGGCATGCGTGGCGCCTACACTAGCGTGTTAACGAAGGCCTACTCTTTTCGGGCCGCTGGAGATGGCCACCGTCCTGGCGGTGGCGCCCTTGCTTACGCTAAACGCTGGGACGCTAAATATGCAATCTTTCAACAAAACTGAACAATAACGGAGCAGGAAATGATAGCCAATCCTGTAATTTTGTCGAAAGATTGCATAGTTAGCGTCCCCGTGTTCAGCGTAAGCAAGGGCGCCACCACCAGTACAGTGGCCACCTCCAGCGGCCCGAAAATAGTAGGCATTCGTTAACACGCCAGTGTAGGCGCCACGCATGCCCGATTTGGGTAGAGTTTTAACACGCGCCCTGGTACATATTGGGCTTGCACTGTTTTAAGTTTCATCAAAATCGGCCCACTGGGGCTAAAGTTATTCGAGCTCCCAACCCCTCACTCTAAAAAAATAACCCTGTACAATACAAAGCACACCAGTACTAGGCTATAAGCCAACACAACATCATGATGGAGTAGCAAGTGTGCAACTCACAGAGCTTAGTAGGTTGTGCGAAAAATCGAAAATGAGAAAAGTTTGCAACAAAGGAAATCATCTGCACAAGCGAGGCGCGTAGCGCTGAGCGAGACGAACAAGCACGAGCGGCGAGCGAAGCAAGCCCAAGAGAACTTTTCTCCCCGCGCGCCTCGGCTGCAAGTTGACGATATATAATCATCGCCATCTGGCGACCATAGTCAGTTTCAGAGTTCAAAAGAACACCCTCAATGAGATTTTTTCCTTGTTTCCAGCTTCAGTCAGACAGGGGACAATTTCAGCATTACTTACATACCTACGTATCATTCATAATTATACTATTGCAAACGAGATCATTGGAGCCACGCACACGCCATCTCTATTTCAACTGGCAGTTTTGCAGAGGACGACCAGGAAACAAACGACGGCAAACCCTTTGAAGTGTCCCTCGTGATTTCAGCCGCCATTGTGGCATGCTCTTTCTTTCTCAAAGGAGAAGGAACCATGATGACGCTCATTGTTCCTTTGAAACGCTCAGTCATCAATGGATTGCTTTATGCGGTCGCTCGATTCTTGGCTTTGCCCAAACAGTTGTGAACTTGCCTGTCACGCCACAGCTTTCCAAAGAGACAGTTGCCTTCAAAGACGAAATCTTGCAACAAACTCTAGCTTGAGTTTATTCCCAAAAGACGGGAAGATGACGACTCTATTCTGGTTCTGCTGCACTGTCGCTGCCTTGACGTTGACCATGGAAGTTGTACGTCTCTTGGGGCTGCATTGACGTTTCTATGAACTGAGTTGTCATTAGTAGTAGATTCGTTTCAGCTCCCGACTGTGGGCCGAGCTGCGGCTCCACTGGCGGAGTCAACTAGATTTAATCCACTGTTTGCGCTCAAGCCTCCAAAAGACACATCCGATTCTAAAGGCGACTACGGACCGAACAAACGCTGCGACTTCTGGCTGGAGTGCGCGGTGCGGGAGTTGTGCTACGAGGCATCGGTGAAGTGCTACATGGAGCACGAGGGCGCCTCGACCTTCGTGGCCTGCCGCCAGAATCGCCAGTGCATCGCTGGATGCGCCTGGAGCAAGGGAGAGGAGGAGGGGCACACGTATTCGGGTTGCTGAAAGTGGAGAAATTGGTGATCGAGAGACTACGATTGTTGAGCCTACATATGTAGGTGTGTGGTGTCGCAGGCCACAAATTTGAAAAGCCTTTGAAAACCTTGTAGGCACTAGACGCGCTTGATCCCCCTTCGTGTCCCCGCCTGGCTTGCTCTCTTATGGTACAGTATGGCTGGCTGTTTTGTCACAGTTACTAGGAATCTTATACGCCAACAATCGCTTTGCCTGTACTCTTTGGTCTTGTCTGATCGATAAAACCGGTTATGATTATTTCTGGATCGACAATGCTTCTGTGTTGATGAATGCATCAACATACTACTCGATCAACATCAACATAGCCCATCGATGAAACACACAACGTTTGAAAACTCTTCTTGCGCTGTGAACCCTCCGAGTGCGGTCGAGCGAAGGAAGCAAATGGTTTGATACAGTTTTAACAACGTCCGGCAAACGTTGTAAGTACTGTACAATCAGATCACACTAGCACCAAATTAGAGTTACAATGGGCCATTGAGACTGTTCTTCTCAAAGTTCAGAATTTTTCTTCTGGACAAGCCGGCACAGTACATTGTACCGTAATCCAATTGTGGAGCGAATGGGGCAAACCAGGAGTGCACCAGGGGCAGATCAATCTCTTCTCGCATTGATTGGAGTGCGTGTGTCCTGCCGACAACCAACGTCGTTCTTTGATTCGTGCCAGTGCAAGAGATTAGGACAAGACAGGGGTGACCATAGAAACTGATTTAATTTCAGTTTCAGTGTCAGTACCAGTTTTCTTTCTAGTTTCAGTTTCAGTTTCAGCAAAGAATTTTCTTGAGTGCGCTGTTCGCGGCTGTAAAGCGCACGTGCAATCTCGCATCGATGCGTTGCTGCGTTGCTGATTACCATACAAAAGGTGCATTCAAAGTTTTTCGTCATTGTCAATCAAGCAAAGTGCCAAATCAACCTAAGATGAACCAAACATACACCACTGAAACTAAAACTGAAGCTGGTTACAGTAGTGCGCACTGAAACTAGCTTCAGTATTGCACTAATACTGATTCCTTTTGTGGAGTTTCAGTTTCAGTTTCAGTTTCAATATGGCTGACCATTTTAGTTTCAGTTTCAGTTTCAGTATATTCATAGAAACTGAAACTGAAACTGAAACTGAAACTAGTTTTAGTTTCTATGGTCACCCCTGGGACAAGATAACTGCCCATAGGTGGAGACATTGCTGTAGAACCTGTTGCGCCTAAAACTAAACTTCGGTGAATTAACTGGGCATTCTTTGGGCAGAGAGCCATACAAATTTGACGCACTCAACAGGTCTGGTTGTTATGACGAGTGTCTGTAAAGTATCGTAATCGAAACGCAGAGATGACGGGACTGGGTAGACCATTAGCCGACAGATCATCGCACTCTGGCCCCCATTGTCGGTTTCAAAGACTGCACTTGCACATTAAGTGAGGTACGGTTGGTTTGTTTGCTATTTGTGGAAACCACGTCACTGCGTGCTGCGAAGACAGTGCTACACATCGTGCTCGTTTGCCCCAGTTGTGATTGTTTTGGCTTGTCGTCAGCCTTTCGTTGCCTACTATGAAAGATCGCCTTAGCATGTGGCACCCGCTCCTAATCATCCTTGTACGGGTATTGTGCTGAGCTGAGCTTGGTGAATGTAGTTCTCTTTGAGCCCACTTTCCCCTCGTTACTCACCGTTTTGCGTCAAACTGTATCTTAGAGCTTCTCATACAGCATCTTAGTTGGAACAAAGGTACAACAAAAGATCTGTTTCGTCAACAGCACCCCCCCCCCCCCCCCCCCCCAATTATAAAGGTTTCACAGCAGCTCAATCGCAACTGAACATGGCTGCACTCATTTGGGTGTGCTGCGCGGTCGCTTCTCTGGCGCTAGCCTTAGAAATCGTGAGTGATTCGCTTTCCTCTCTATCACTGTAACAATGCTAAGGATACTAAGGTGGTTAGCTCTCAAAGTCATTCGAAGTCGAAGTTAAACGACGTTCGAAGCGGCCCGGAACTTGCAGCGTTTGTGCACAACCCGTCAAAGGGTCATTCAGCATTCATTGTTCTATTTCATTTCAGCACCAAGCAAGAAAACGATACGCGAGTACCCACCTGTCCGAAAGCAGGCTCGCACAATACCCAGGCAATCAACTGTGGTGCAACTCCAGCACCATCTTTAGATGCACCTTCGATGAGGGCTGCAGGAGGCAGGCTCGTGTCTGCATCCGGAGACACGGAGGGTGGAAGAAGGCGAATAACCTTTTCTACTGCACTGACAAGGTCCAAATGTGCTACTCGGGCTGCTTCTGGGGACCCACGAGAGAAGAGGAAGAATTGGATCCCTGCGCGCGGTGAAGTGATCGACCGACTGAGTCACAACCATCAGTGATCGAGTTTGACCCAGAGTGATGGACATTAATTATGTAGTAACCCGTTGCTGCCCGTCTTCTCTGTATGCGACTTGCGTTGGCAAACTTGGCTAATCTTCTTTAACTTCGCAATTCTGTAGCAGGCAAGCAGCTCCAACATTACTAGGCTTTGCAGCGCATCCTTTGTTGGCCACTGAGGTCTGCGCAGTGTCAAAGTTGAACTGCCATTCATTTGCAATGGCGGGAGTCGTTATGCTGACGGTCTTTACGTCATCCTTCTAAACGTGGCATCATATTACCTACATAGCTGGGATCTATATCAAAAGCAGTTCACAGTCCCTTTCTCTCAAACACATATCCACTTGGGACGTTCTCCATTGAAATTTCATTCACTTGAAATTTCATTTCATTTCGTTTTCTATTTACTTGCGCGCGCAATTCAAACTTTTGAATTTTGAAGTCTCTTAGCAACATTACCAGTGAGTTGAGGCCTATCCATAAAGCCCAAGATCTCATTCCTACGACTTACCAACACCGAGATATGAGAGCGTGACTAACGAACGACCGGACGCACGCACGCACGATAAGCTCTCGTAGGGGTTCGCCTGGCTGGGGCCGGGCGAAAAAATGCCCGAAATTTTGGCAAGGTTTTCGGCCTCGTTCTCGCGAACGCCAGTAGATAGGAGACGGTTGATGGCCCGTTAGAACCGCCTACTAATCGGATTTTTTATGTTAAACAAGTGATACGTGACACTCCTTGAGTGTCAGATAGGCACTCCGCGTGATTGTTTTAGCAGACGGGGGCACAGAAACTCCAACAAGTGTTGCATTCCCGTTAAGCATGTTTGTTCCGAATTGTTTCAGCGTAGAACTAGGGTCTATAGATTGGGGTGGGCCTAAGCAGATGCCATAAACTTAGAGGTCGATGTGGCGCAAGTGACGCGTTGGAGCAGGCTGTACTGACGACGATGAGCGCAGGCTGTACTGACCGCTAACTCTCTATAGCCACTCACAATGTAGAATGCCAGCGGCGCCCCAGTTGTGCAGGCGCGCCTTATCTACGCTACACAGCGGGGGCTCCCCCGCTGGGGTGGACGGCGTCGGTGCTACAGTACGATGCTCCTATAACTCGGTTCGATTGCGCGTGCGTATACGCCTTTCTCAGCGCGTCTTATATGGACGGCGTACTGTAGGCGCGGCAAAATCAATGGCGGACAGTATTTTCGGAATTTCGCGAAATTTTACAGAGCGTGAGTATTCGGCCAAAATCGGGCTGAATGCACCGCAAATCGCCAAACAAACGCCAGATTTGTGTTCGGCGGCATCAGAAAGCCCAGACACAACTGTCAACACAATTTTGAAAATTCGACCCCGGGACCCAATTTTTGGCCGGCCGGGTGCCGAAATCGGGGTAAAGGCGTCTAAAATCGCAAAACAAACACCGGATTCGTGTTCAGCGTCGTCGAAAACCCCCGAAACAAGTGAAAACTCAATTTCGAAAATTTGACCCGGGGTTCAAAAATCTTTTAACGCGGAACACGATGCAACGGTCAATTTGCCGCTAAAGGCACGCTTTCCAGCCCAAAAATCCACTCAAAGTCGAAAATCCGAATTTTCCGCTCGGGACCCAGGACTTTTGTGACCGCGGATCTCCCGAACGGCGAGACCGATCTCGGCGGTTTTGGTCTCGAATGAAAGGTAATATAAGTGTCCAGGTCATAAATTAAATTGGCGAGGATCCACCGTCGCAAACTCGAGTTGCGATTTTTTAAATGTCGGAAAAAATTCAAAATTTTGAAATTTCTACCGTACTCCCGCGTCGGGCCACCTAGGGAGCCCGCGTTTGAAATTAATGGTAGAGGACACAAAGGCCTACAACATATCCAAAAATCACCAAATTCGGTCCACTTTTGCGAAAGTTGTGGGGTATTTTTTTTTTACTTAGCAAAAATTCGAATTTTTGAATTTTCGCAAAATTCTTCCACCGTCGAAATTTTTTCACCCCCCGAGCACGCTGCGCGTCGTCATAAGCTATCTTTTAAAAAAAAAAATTGGCTCCCTAGGTGCTTCGTAGCGAGCGCCAGTCCCGGACATGCTAACTGTGGGCTTTACCGCTCCTATAGCACTCCTTCGCTTTTCAAGCGGCGGAGTGCCAACAAGTCTCTTTTAACAAGCTCCGGTATTAAAAAGTTGAGTTTGTATTCTGACTGACATTGCAAAGAGTTGCGTTCTTTCCGCAGAGAGTGCGAGAGTTCATCGCCCGCATGCTCCGCTTCATGAGCCCCCACTTCGCGAGAGGGTATTGCATAGCAATATTGATTTCGCCCGCGATTTGGCTTTTAGAGCAAGAACACCCCTCTTTCAAGCAACGTTTTTAAAAAAACTGACAAAAACTTGTCAAAGTTTTGGCAAACAATTGACAGAGCACAAAACAGCGCACTACGAGCAATCAAACCGTGTCGCACTTCTGCATGTAGCAAAGAGCGATCTTAGTGTTAAAATCGCGAGAATGGCGTTTTCTGCGGTGCGTGTTTGCGTAATTAAACAAAGTTTTGTAGCCGCGTGAAAGAACACGTCGAGAGCTTTCACCTGGCGTGCCGATTGCCGCTCTACGACGTAAGACGAGCGAGTTAGAGCCGTTTTGTGCTTTTGCACCTTCTAGTTACTGTAACTCGCGAAATTCAAACGTTTGAATTTCCACCAATGGGGGAACAAATGACAGTGAGTCGGGAGCTATCCAAAAAGCTCGAGATCGTCTCTCTACGACGCAAGTTGAGCGAGTTAGAGCAGTCTTAGCGTCAAAATCCCGAGAATGGCGTTTTCCGCGGTGCGTGTTTGCGTAATTTAAAAAATTGTTGCTGCTGCATGAAACGGCACGTCGAAAGATTTCACCTGGCGTGTCGATTGCCGCTCTACGACGTAAGACGAGCGAGCTAGAACCGTTTCGTGCTTTTGCACCGTCGAGTTACTGTAACTCGCAAAATTCAAACTTTTGAGTTTCGACCAATGGGAGAACAAATGATCAGTGAGTCGGGAGCTATCCAAAAAGCTCGAGATAGTCTCTCTACGACGCAAGCTGAGCGCGTTAGAGCGATATTAGCGTCAGAATGCCGAGAATAGCGTTTTCCGCGGTGCGTGTTTGCGTAATTGAAATAACTTTTGCAGACGCATGAAAGAGCACGTCGAGAGCTTTCACCTGACGTGTCGATCGCCGCTCTACGACGTAAGACGAGCGAGCTAGAGCCGTTTTGCGTTTCGACCTTCGGGTTACTGTAGCGCGCGCAATTCAAACTTTTGAACTTCGGAACCTCTTAGCTGAATGATCAGTGAGTCGAGACCTATCCGCAGAGCCCAAGATCTCCGCTCTACGACTTTCCAACGCCGAGATCTGAGAGCGTTACGGACGGACGGACGTACGTACGTACGTACGTACGCACGCACGCACGCCGAGCTCTCCTAGGGTGTCGCCCGCCTGAGGGCGGGCGAAAAAAGCGGAGTGGTTTTGAGCTTTGAATTTTTACTGAGATTGTAGCAAGGCCCTTTCCGGTTTCGTGCAGCGTCTTGGACTCTCCTCGCGACTACACTTTTTGGAGTGGTCTTGCTACGCAACATTGGTATCGCTCGGGTTTAATTCTTTACACCAAGAAAATCATCTTTTCAAACTAAATTTTAAAAAAGACACTGGAATCTAGCGCAAAACTACAGGTTAATTGTGAGCACGATTTGATGTTGGCTTGCAGTGAGATATTCAGCGATGTCAAGACCGCCGCTCTCCAACGCACGAGTGCCAAGATATAACAAACCAAAATCTGCAGTTTTCATCGCGTTTTGGTTACTGTAGCCCTCTCATTGACCTTTTGAAACTTTTTGTTGTCGGATTCTTGCTCAGGAGGTCGAGCGCTTCATTTTGATATGCGATTCGACTAGGTTCGAGATAGTTTTGACCTTTCGCGGACATTACTTCGGGATACTGTAGCGCGCAATTTTCAAAACTTGTTATCATTTCGACGTCACAGTTCGCGAGAGTAGTCCGAGGGCTACCCGTCGATGTGTCGAACTCAACCCAGCGACGTCAGACAAGCGAGTTATTAAGCCCGAAGCAAGCGTGTCGTTTCCAGTTTTCGACGCGTTTTGGTTACTGTAGCTCTCTGTTTAAACTTTTGAAACTTTTTGTTGTCGGATTCGCACTCAGGAGCTCGAGCGCTTCACTTTGATATGCGATTTGACTAGCTTCGGTCAACTTTTGTCTCAAAATGGACCCCACTTTGGGATACTGTAGCGCGCGAGTTTGAAAACTTATTTCAGTTTTGAACACTCAGATGGCGAGAGGAGTCAGCAGGCTACCCGACGACGTCTCAAACTCCATCCTACGACGTCGGACGAGCGAGTTATTAAGCCCGAAGCGAGCGTGACGCACGTACGTACGTACGAACGTACGTACGAACGTACGCACGCCGAGCTCTTGATAGGGTTCGCTCGGCTGAGGCCGAGCGAAAAAATCACCGAGGTCGGTTGAGTATTGAGACCATGGGGCCGGATTAAAAAAATGCCCAAAATTTTGGCCCACTCAAGACGACCGAGCTCCACTGGTGCATACTGGGGCGCCAATCGAAGTGATTCGGTCTAGACCACCATAGGATGAATGAATGTGTAGAACATTTCGCCTTTTTTTCGCTCGGCCTCAGCCGAGCGAACCCTATCAAGAGCTCGGCGTGCGTACGTGCGTACGTACGTACGTGCGTACGTGCGTACGTACGTACGTGCGTCACGCTAGCTTCGGGCTTAATAACTCGCTCGTCCGACGTCGTAGGGTGGAGTTTGAGACATCGTCGAGTAGCCTGCGGACTCCTCTCGCCGTCTGAGTGGTCGAAACCGAAATAAGTTTTCAAACTCGCGCGCTACAGTATCCCAAAGTGGGGTCCATTTTAAGACAAAAGTTGATCGAAGCTAGTCAAATCGCATATCAAAGTGAAGCGCTCGAGCTCCTGAGCACGAATCCGACAACAAAAAGTTTCAAAAGTTTAAACAGAGAGCTACAGTAACCAAAACGCGTCGAAAACTGGAAACGACACGCTTGCTTCGGGCTTAATAACTCGCTTGTCTGACGTCGGTGGGTTGAGTTCGACACATCGACGGGTAGTCCTCGGACAACTCTCGCCATCTGAGTGTTCAAAACTGAAATAAGTTTTCAAACTCGCGCGCTACAGTATCCCAAAGTGAGGTCCATTTTGAGACAAAAGTTGACCGAAGCTAGTCAAATCGCATATCAAAGTGAAGCGCTCGAGCTCCTGAGCATGAATCCGACAACAAAAAGTTTCAAAAGTTTAAACAGAGAGCTACAGTAACCAAAACGCGTCGAAAACTGGAATCGACACGCTTGCTTCGGGCTTAATAACTCGCTTGTCTGACGTCGCTGGGTTGCGTTCGACGCATCGACGGGTAGCCCTCGGACTACTCTCGCCATCTGAGTGTTCAAAACTGAAATAAGTTTTCAAACTCGCGCGCTATAGTATCCCAAAGTGAGGTCCATTTTAAGACAAAAGTTGACCGAAGCTAGTCAAATCGCATATCAAAGTGAGGCGCTCGAGCTCCTGAGCACGAATGCGACAACAAAAAGTTTTAAAAATTTAAACAGAGAGCTACAGTAACCAAAACGCGTCGAAAACTGGAAACGACACGCTTGCTTCGGGCTTAATAACTCGCTTGTCTGATGTCGCTGGGTTGAGTTCGACACATCGACGGGTAGCCCTCGGACTACTCTCGCGAACTGTGACGTCGAAATAATAACAACTTTTAAAAATTGCGCGCTACAGTATCTCGAAGTATTGTCCGCGAAAAGTCAAAACTTCATCGAACCTAGCCGAATCGCATATCAAAATGAAGCGCTCGACCTCCTGAGCAAGAATCCGACAACAAAAAGTTTCAAAAGGCCAATGAGAGGGCTACAGTAACCAAAACGCGATGAAACCTGCAGATTTTGGTTTGTTATATCTTGGCACTCGTGCGTTGCAGAGCGGCGGTCTTACCATCGCTGAAGAGGTCACTGTAAGCCAACATCAAATCATGCTCACAATCAACCTGTAGTTTTGCGTTAGATTCCAGTGTCTTTTTTACAATTTAGTCTGAAAAGATGATTTTCTCGGCGTAAAGAATTAAACCCGAGCGATACCAATGTTGCGTAGCAAGACCACCCCAAAAAGTGTAGTCGCGAGGAGAGTCAAAGACGCTGCACGAAACCGGAAAGGGCCTTGCTACAATCTCAGTAAAAAGTCAAAGCTCAAAACCACTCCGCTTTTTAAAAGAGACTTGTTCGCCCGCCCTCAGGCGGGCGACACCCTACGAGAGCTCGGCGTGCGTGCGTACGTACGTACGTACGTACGTCCGTCCGTCCGTAACGCTCTCAGATCTCGGCGTTGGAAAGTCGTAGAGCGGAGATCTTGGGCTCTACGGATAGGTCTCGACTCACTGATCATTCAGCTAAGAGGTTTCGAAATTCAAAAGTTTGAATTGCGCGCGCTACAGTAACCCGAAGGTCAAAACGCAAAACGGCTCTAACTCGCTCGTGTTACGTCGTAGAGCGGCAATCGACACGTCAGATGAAAGCTCTCGACGTGTTCTTTCATGCGTCTGTAAAAGTTTTTTCAATTACGCAAACACGCACAGCGGAAAACGCCATTCTCGGCATTTTGACGCTAAAATCGCTCTTACGCGCTCAACTTGCATCCTAGAGAAACGATCTCGAGCTTTTTGGATAGCTCCCGACTCACTGATAATTTGTTCTCCCATTGGTCGAAACTCAAAAGTCTGAATTTCGCGAGTTGCAGTAACTCGAAGGTGCAAAAGCACAAAATGGCTCTAACTCGCTCGTCTTACGTCGTAGAGTGGCAATCGACACGCCAGGTGAAAGCTCTCGACGTGTTCTTTCATGCGGCTACAAAAGTTTGCTCAATTGCGCAAACACGCACCGCGAAAAACGCCATTCTCGGGATTTTGACGCTAAGCTGGCTCTAACTCGCTCAACTTGCGTCGTAGAGAGACGATCTCGAGCTTATTGAATAGCCCTCGACTCATTGATCATTTGTTCTCCCATTGGTCGAAACTCAAAAGTTTGAATTTCGCTAGTTACCGTAACTCGAAAGTGGTGCAAAAGCAGAAAACGGCTCTAACTCGCTCGTCTTGCGTCGTAGATCGGCAATCGACGCGTCAGGTGAAAGCTCTGGGCGTGCTCTTTCATGCGGCTGCAAAAGTTTTTACAATTACGCAAACACGCACCGCAGAAAATGCCATTCCCGAGATTTCAACACTAAGATCGCTCTTTGCTACATGCAGAAGTGCGACACCGTTTGATTGCTCATAGTGCGCTCTTTTGTGCTCTGTCAATCGTTTGGCAAAACTTTTAGAAGTTTTTGTCACTTTTTTTAAAGTGTTGCTTGAAAGAGGGATGTTCTTGCTCTAAAAGCCAAATCGCGGGCGAAATCAATATTGCTATGCAATACCCTCTTGCGAAGCGGGGGCTCATGAAGCGGAGCATGCGGGCGATGAACTCTCGCACTCTCTGCAGAAAGAACGCAACTCTTTGCAAAGTCGGTCAGAATACAAACTCAAGTTTTTAATACCGGAGCTTGTTTCGCCCGCCCTCAGGCGGGCGAGACTATACGAGAGCTCGGCGTGCGTGCGTACGTCCGTCCGTTCGTCCGTCCGTCCGTAACGCTCTCAGATCTCGGCATTGGAACGTCGTAGAGCGGAGATCTTGGGCTCTACGGATAGGTCTCGACTCACTGATCATTCAGCTAAGAGGTTTCGAAATTCAAAAGTTTGAATTGCGCGCGCTACAGTAACCCGAAGGTCAAAACGCAAAACGGCTCTAACTCGCTCGTGTTACGTCGTAGAGCGGCAATCGACACGTCAGGTGAAAGCTCTCGACGTGTTCTTTCATGCGTCTGCAAAAGTTTTTTCAATTACGCAAACACGCACCGCGGAAAACGCCATTCTCGGCATTTTGACGCTAAAATCGCTCTAACGCGCTCAACGTACATCGTAGAGAGACGATCTCGAGCTTTTTGGATAGCTCCCGACTCACTGATCATTTGTTCTCCAATTGGTCGAAACTCAAAAGCTTGAATTTCGCAAATTACGGCAACTCGAAGGTGCAAAAGCACAAAACGGCTCTAATTCGCTCGTCTTACGTCGAGGAGTGGCAATCGACACGCCATGTAAAAGCTTTCGACGTGTTCTTTCATGCGGCTACAAAAGTTTGCTCAATTACGCAAACACGCACAGCGGTAAACGCCATTCTCGGGATTTTGACGCTACGTTTGCTCTAACTCGCTCAACTTGCGTCGTAGAGAGATGATCTTGAGCTTATTGGATAGCCCTCGACTCAATGATAATTTGTTCTCACATCTGTCAATACTCAAAAGTTTGAATTTCGCGAGTTACAGGAACTCGAAAGTGCAAAAGAACAAAGCGGCTCTAACTCGCTCGTCTTTCGTCGTAGAGCCGCAATCGACACGTCAGGTGAAAGCTCTCGGCGTGCTCTTTCATGCGGCAGCAATAAATTTTTCAATAACGCAAGCACGCACCGCAGAAAACGCCATTCTCGAGATTTTAACACTAAGATTGCTCTTTGCAACATGCAGAAGTGCGACACGGTTTGATTGCTCGTAGTGTGCTCTTTTGTGCTCTGTCAATTGTTTGTCAAAACTTTTACAACTTTTTGTCACTTTTTTTAAAGCGTTGCTTGAAAGAGGGATGTTCTTACTCTAAAAGCCAAATCGCGGGCGAAATCAATATTGCTATGCAATACTCTCTTGCGAAGCGGGGCTCATGAAGCGGAGCATGCGGGCGTTGAACTCTCGCTGTCTCTGCAGAAAGAACGCAACTCTTTGCAATGTCAGTCAGAATACAAACTCAACTTTTTAATACCGGAGCTTGTTAGGTTGTTTGGTTCTTGGGATATGGATGCCCAAAGGTTGAAACCAGTACGTGCGCAGATCTCGGCTCACTTACGCCGAGCTCTAATGGTGCAGGCTGGGGCGCCAATCGAAGTAATCCGGTCTAGACCACCATAGGGTAAATAAATGTGTAAAACATTTTATCTTCCTAGGTTGTTTGGTTCTTGCGATATGAATGCCCAAAGGTTGAAAATGGCACTCGCGCGGATCTCGGCTTACTTACTCCGAGCTCTAATGGTGCAGGCTGGGGCGCCAATCGAAGTGATCTGGTCTAGACCACCATAGGGTGAATAAATGTGTAAAATATTTCATCTTCCTAGGTTGTTTGGTTCTTGAGATATGGATGCCCAAAAGTTAGAACTGGTATGTGCGCGGATCTCGGCTCACTTTGTACGCCGAGCTCAAATGGTGAAGGCTGGGGCGCCAATCGAAGTGATCCGGTCTAGACCACCATAGGGTGAATAAATGTGTAAAACATTTTATCTTCCTAGGTTGTTTGGTTATTGAGATATGGATGCCCAAACGAAACCAGTACAGTATGACATTGACGAAATCGTAAATTTGTGGGGGAGGATGGTGGAGGGGGGTTGGGTCGTTGCACTTGCACATGTTTCGCTGCGCTTACTGCATACGTTACGTTGTTTGAGTGCTGCAGTGGTAGACACCTACTCGCGTTTCGTCAGTGGCATACGTGTAGCCGCCAACCGGGGAGGGGGGGGGGGGGGGGGGGGGGGTATAGGGACCCCTCAGGGGGGGGGGGGTCTGAGGCCCCTGGAGGGGGGGGGCGTCAAATGACCTAACAATTTTGCCAAAATAAGTACCAAAAATAAGAAAATGTAGCAAAAATAGGCCAAAAAGTGCCAAAAATCGCTTAATTTTGGTCAAAAACGCCCAAAATATAGCTCCGCAGGCGAAAATTTTGCTGTTTTCAAGCGCCGCAGGCGAAATGTTTGCCATTTTTAAGTGCCACAGGCGAAAATTTTTGAAATTCTAGGGGAGGGGGTCGTTTGGGGAAGGCGGGAGGGGGGTACCTGGGGGGGGGGTATGGGGGGGTACACCTCCGGCTAGGGGGGGGGGGGTCGCCCCCCCCCCCCCCCCCCCCCATGCTCCCCCCCCCCCCCCCCCCCGGCTACACGTATGGTCAGTGGTGAGTGAGGCGCGTACCCGCCTGCGGGTTGGGCCTATGTGAGAACCGTCGTGCGTGTGAGCAGAGCACGCTAAATTTGTTCGTGTAGCTTAGAGGCTGAGAAGTCATCTGAGATACACAACCTGTTCAACTTCAGCCCGAACAAATTCACCTGTCCTTACCTCCCACTAGGGGGGAACTTTATTAGAATTCTTTTCAATAACCAACCTGCGGAACCCTTCGACGCTTAGACGCAGTTGCTATTGCAGCCCAACAACAGTGAACGGCTTAAGTCTGCAGCGAAATAAGTCGAACAAAGAAAAGATAGATCACACGTCATCCAGCTTCGTCATCCCGACATGCGACGGCACTTATGTACAAGCGGTTGGCCTGGTATACTCAAGTGCCAGTCTGGAAAGCAGGTGAGGTCAGGGCAGCAGCTCTTTGAGAAGCCAACGCAGATCTGTCCTTCCTCTTTGCAGGAGCCTCGTGAACGACGGCTGAACTGAGACTATGTACGTAATGGTAAAATGGCCAAAATTGCCAAAATCGGTCAAAAAGGGTACACATTTAATAACTCAATAATAAAGAGGCGAAATTTCTTTAAAATTTCTGTGTGTCAAATGCCAACTAGCATCAATTGCCCACACAATGGATTTTTCCAGCCCATCTCATTTGGTTGTGATATGCTCTGAGGTACTACTCAGTCAAAGAAACACTACTTTCAAAGCAATGGGGTATCACCCTGTCACCCTCACCCAGCCCAGGAGCTCAAACAATCTCCCATCAATTCAGCCTACAGGTTCACCAAGGCAATCATCAAACTAACAACTGAACTCAAACTCAGGACCTTCTCACCACCAACACAGTCAATGCTCCAATGTGATGCAGTGCCATACTATCAGACCTAAACCTAATACCCAGAAAATCCAGGCTGCATAGGCCATGATCATCAGCTGAGGTGGAGCATCTACGTTCACCACTGTTCTGTCCACATCATTCAAAATGACTTCAAGTCAACACAGTCTTCAACCAGATCATCATATCATCAAGGAGGCCAAATCATCAACAATCAAAATACCAATTCTTGAAGGTCAAACTATTAGGTTGGCAAACAAGGCCAAATTGGTCAATATCTAGCTCACTTACAACTGGCTTTGTCATTGACTTTCTTCAGGGCAGTTCTGATTAAGAAAACTAAACGAATTCTGGACCACCAACCTCAGCCTAGCCAGGCACAGGGCCTGTGTAACCTAATGAACTTAGCCCTGAAGTCAATCCAACAGGAAAGGTTAAAACCAACTGAATGGTCACCAGGTGCTGCTTCAAATACCATATATAAACCTAATGTTTACATCTGTGTCTGAAAACCATATGAGTATAAATGCACATTTCTAGGTCATGGTCAGGCTCATTTACTGCACTGTAGAATGGCCAACCACTGACGTGATTATCCTGCCAAGTCAATTTGTAGGTTGAAAATGTACTATGAATTTAAGCAGCCTGTAAGTTTTATATTAGTCCAACCCACTATTCATTCTGTATCTTGCCAAAATCAATGAATTTACCCAGCCTTGCTCCTAGGAACTGTAACTCTTTACATTTAACAATTACATATCAGTTTGCCATTTGTCCTATGGCAGTGTTGCTAATTTCTTTTCAAATAGTAATGGACATGTGCCACCAGTCAGCTTCTGTTGTTGTTGCCAGGTTGACAGGGATCATATCGGTGTAAATGTTTGGGGTTCATCATGTGTTGTAATTGTTGGGCAGAGCTACAATGTCACATTAGGAGCAGCTCTGTGGTATGATATGTTTCACATGTATTATTCTTTTGTGGGCCCAGGTGAGGTACAGACCAGGCTATATGTTTGTTTGTCTGTTTGTGTACTATTGCATTAATAAAAAGGCACTATAAATTTAGGCTAGGAAATTTGTTTGTTGCATATTCCATTATTCAACATTTATAAATCAAGTTGAAAAATTAATTTTTAGATATATGAAAATTAAACTAAAAAGATGCACATACATAT
>JASAMZ010006049.1:0-11513 GCA_030248115.1 Linhomoeus sp. GSCO2_2 | reverse complement strand
CATGGTCAGATATATGTTGCACTGAGCAGGGTGAGAAAGCTTGACGAATTGTACATTGAGAATGGCTACAAGTTCAATAGATGGTGGCAACCAAATCAAGAAGTGAGAGACTTTTATGTTGGCGTGAAGCACTCGTGCGATGAACTGAGAAAAAAACTAAAAGACTACAAGGTCACAAAACTATTTGACTGAGACTTTTTGGTGAATGACAGTGAATCGTTAAAGAGAAAAGGCAATTAAATATCGAGGCATGAGTCATTGACAATAAAGAAAGATACACTCATTTGTAGTTGCGGATGGAGTGCTCTACGCAGTGGATTTTGTCCATTGCGCAGAGCAAACCATTCTCAATTGCAGATGAATTTTTGATGAATGACAGTGAGTTATTAAGAGAGAAGACAGCGCAACATCAAGTCATGGGTTATAGACAATGAAGAAAGATACGCTCATTTGCAGTTGCGAATGGCGTGCTCTACGCAGTGGACTTTGTCCATTGCGCAGAGCAAACCATTCTCAATTGCAAATGAATTTACCTTTGTGGCAAAGAGCTTTTGAAATCAGAGAAGGATGCATGTGTTGAATGAGTCGATATGAAAGAATATGTGGCATAAGATACATAAACTATGGTGAAAGATACTAAAAGAAAAGGAGACAGGGCATTAGATAAACAGACTTGCTATATGGGAAGTTGGAACGCCTGATTGGTGCAGCAGTCTGGCGGCTTGATCTACTTTATACAAAGGTTGGGAGACATTTAGTTAATTTTCTATTTGTATTAGCAATACGTAACTGTAACGAAGAAAAACTAACAAAATAAATTGTATTGCTTCTCTTCTGTCCAAAACCCGTTTTTCGAGCGATTTTTGTCGAAACTTTTTTTCTTTCCGGCGCCGTATCGCCACCAAGAGAACGATTGGGGGTCGGTCGCGGCAGCGATTGAAAGGCCAAAGTGTCCTCTACTAAACGCCGCAAGAACCGGGTCTCCACCCTGTACACACACCGACATCGAGATTCAAAAGCTGTCGCTAGTCGGCGACTAGGCGCCGACGGCCATTTTACAAAAATGTCCGTAAAAAACGAACAAAAGCGAAATTCATAAATCTGTGAGACAGAAAGTTGCCCAACCCATGGGTGATGCATACTGCCAAGTGGCGTCGAGAAATTCAAAATTTTGAAGGCTGCGCACGGAGCGAGTTTGAAAATTTCGCCATGCGCCGCCGCACGGGGAGAGAAGGCTACTTTGGATCTCGATTCGTGCTGCCACATAACCCACACGGCTTCGACGCTTGGCCACCCTGCAGTACCTAGGTAGGCTAATATTCGGCCCTAGTACTAGCGCCGCCCGGCGTTTGTATCCCGCAGCGCAAGCGCTCAAAGTTGACAATTCTCACTAGGCCGGCGAGTCAACGGCGCGCAGATCGCAAAATTTCAAATTCTTCCTATTTTAACGAAATTTTAACATATTATAGAACTCGACGAGGCGCATCCAACGCAAGTTACCGCTAGTCGCTACGATGCACCGTTGCCGAGTTATGGCGTGTCAAAGTTTGCGCGGTCTCACCATAGGGCTCATAGGACCAAGATTGGCTATCCGTCCGTATTTTCTGCCAGATCTAGCACTGGACTCATAATCTTTTGGCGTTCGTTAGGGAAGACTACTGTCTAAACAAACGTGCCGTAATATGTCGCAATCAGCCTTGCGGCTTGCAGAAATTACGGACGGATAGCCAATCTTGGTCCTATGAGCCCTATGGTGAGACCGCGCAAACTTTGACACGCCATAACTCGGCAACGGTGCATCGTAGCGACTAGCGGCAACTAGCGTTGGATGCGCCTCGTCGAGTTCTATAATGTGTTAAAATTTCGTTAAAATCGGAAGAATTTGAAATTTTGCGATCTGCGCGCCGTTGACTCGCCGGCCTAGTGAGAATTGTCAACTTTGAGCGCTTGCGCTGCGGGATATAAACGCCGGGCGGCGCTAGTACTAGGGCCGAATATTAACCTACCTAGGTACTGCAGGGTGGCAAAGCGTCGAAGCCGTGTGGGTTATGTGGCAGCACGAATCGAGATCCAAAGTAGCCTTCTCTCCCCGTGCGGCGGCGCATGGCGAAATTTTCAAACTCGCTCCGTGCGCAGCCTTCAAAATTTTGAATTTCTCGACGCCACTTGGCAGTATGCATCACCCATGGGTTGGGCAACTTTCTGTCTCACAGATTTATGAATTTCGCTTTTGTTCGTTTTTTACGGACATTTTTGTAAAATGGCCGTCGGCGCCTAGTCGCCGACTAGCGACAGCTTTTGAATCTCGATGTCGGTGTGTGTACAGGGTGGAGACCCGGTTCTTGCGGCGTTTAGTAGAGGACACTTTGGCCTTTCAATCGCTGCCGCGACCGACCCCCAATCGTTTCTCGTTGGCGAGATACGGCGCCGGAAAGAAAAAAAAGTTTCGACAAAAATCGCTCGAAAAACGGGTTTTGGACAGAAGAGCAACTTATTGCGCAAGAACGGTACAAGACAGGAAGATGTGATCTTAAACAAAGTTGTAGAACGGACAACGGGCAATTCGAGAAAAGAAACCGCATCACTTTAGCTGGTCCCAATCTCGAGATATACGCCTTTGAAAAGTGCGCCAAAAACGACGAAATTTTCGATTTTCCGGTTTTTCGCCGAAAACTCAAAATTGTGACCCGCTAGAGTGAAAATAACGCCGGAATATGAAATTTCGACCTTTTTTACATATATGTCAAAAGGTCCCACAAAAAAATTCCTATCGGCGCGAAATCGGCGGGGGTGGCACATTTTTGCCCTCTCCAAAGTCAACTGCAGCTGAGGAAGTGCGGCCCCCCCCCTGGTCTCGTCCGGCGGCAGGGCCACCGCCGTGTGTCCGTGGCGCAGCCTCAGAAGCTGGCCGCTCCACCTCACGGTCCTTCTAGAGTGGGGGTTGAACTGCAGAATCGTCTTGCCCAGACCCGAGCCCCCCAGAAGGAGGATGCTGCCTGCAGAGGTGCAAATGCAAGGGCGCTGGAATACGAATCTTTGTCTTACATCTGCCTGGCACACTGAAGATGTTGGTGAGTATTGTTCGTGACAGAATTGCTCTCTTAGCGCCATTTCACTTTATCTATCTAATTCATGACTCCAGGCAAAAATCTGTGAGTGCATGTCCGGTGTAGGAATTAGCACCTTCTGGCTTGACTGCTGTAGCTTCACGGTAGACCTTGGTTGAGGCATCCGTTTCAAATTCTGAGGCGCCACTGAATCTCACCCGCCTCCGACAATCTGCAACATTCAATTTGCACAATACGTGGTAGTGAACAATGAATACAGTACTGTGCTTGTCAAACATATTTGTATTAGCCATTGATCTACCCATTCTGCGCGCGCAGCGAAACAATCCAATGTTATTAGGTACTTAAATTATTTAAATGTTTAATTCAATCGTCGTCACCAAGTTGTAGCAGCTAGCAGCGGTTATCGTTGAAGTTGTTCATGAACCAGCAGGACTCACCGCCATTGACAAATACGCAGTAGTTGGATAGGGCGAAGGCGACGACCACCGACAGAGCGACGATAACAAACAGCAGCAGCAGCGACGAGATCCGCCGCCAGCCACCTCTTTTGTTGCTGACTCTGAGTGACGGTCGAAACATTAGAGTGCATTTCTTGTGAATTGGTGTCTCCCTGCTAATAGTAGCAACCGCATCCACCTCAACAAAGGGCCAGTGTTACCGCAACGCATCTTGTTCACCTGTTTGTACGTCGCAACCAACACAATGAATACAGGTCAACCAAAGGAAACTCGGCACTTTGCTAAATGTGACACCTAGATTAGGTACACTTCCACAGTCCACGGGGCGCTTCCGAGGGCTAATCCGAGACAAAGCGGTGGAGCAAAGCAAAGCAAAAGTCGAGAGAAGGCGGCGGCCGTTGCGGTCGGCGAGATCAAAGCGCCGGCTCACGTCTGGCGCACTAACAATTGCCCCCTCCCCCCCCCCCCCTCTTGCGAACGCCGCCTCGAACAGACAGACAAACCATAAAAGCTACCTCAGGTCTGCCTATCCAACAAACTCCGTCCCGTCTCATTCCATTCCGACGAATGAGAAGAGAGAGCGTATCAACGTGGGACGATGGCGACAAACCTACACAAGTACGTACATACCATATTGGTTGTACCAGTTGTGCGTCCATTCTGTGACTTCTTTGGTCGGTATGCGTCAGTGGCGGATCCAGGATTTTGGAATGGGGGGGGGCGGAATTTTTGAGGCCACAGGGGGGACCAAGATGCTACAAAAGCACATAAAAAAATTTGCGCCGCAGGCGAAAATTGTTGCCGATTTTGGCCTATGTTGGTACAAAACTGCTTTAAAATAGCGCCGCAGGCAAAAAATTGGGCCGATTTTGGCCTATTTTGGTACAAAAGTGCTATAAAATAGCGCCGCAGGCAAAAATTTTAGCCGATTTTGGCCTATTTTGGTACAAAAGTGCTATAAAATAGCGCCGCAGGCAAAAATTTTGGCCGATTTTGGCCTATTTTGGTACAAAAGTGCTATAAAATAGCGCCGCAGGCGAAAATTTTTTGCTCTGGAGGTGCTGCCGCGCAATTTTTTTTTTCTCGGGAGGGGGAATGGGGGGGGCGGTTTGACCGAATGGGGGAGGCGGACGCACAACCGCCCCCCCACCCCCTGGATCCGCTACTGGTATGCGTTTGTTTGATACTTACTGTTCGGTAAAGACAGGGGCACCAAATCAAGAGGTTTACTCTAGAGACTGCGTTGAGTGTATCTCTCTCTCCCCTTCAGTCTCGTTACTGCCAGTGCCAAGTCAGCCACAAAACCTCCGGTATGCAAAGTCGATTTCGCAAGGTACCTGAAAGAAGGCAAAATGACAGTGGTGAATTGTGGCACACAAGGCAGGAGTCAGAGTAATCAGTAAACTTTCCACTTCAAGTCTGCCAGCTCTGTCGCAGACCTAGAGAAGATAGCCTGATGGGTGACCCCTTGTAGCTCCAGGTGTGCATATGCCAGCTGAAGCTCGGGGGGGGGGGGGGGATGTGGAAGTGATACTCCTGGAACTGTCTGGCCTTGAAACTGAAAGTACAATGTGTGGAGGTCATAAGTTGGCTGTTGAAACAGTATGACCTTCCCCTCTCCTTTCTCCTGCCCACTCTCTCCCAGCGCCTCCTCCCTCCCTCCCCCTTCCTGTTTATCATCATCGCTACTTCGCTCCCACCCTTCTTATTCTCTACTCCTTTCGCTACGCAACGCATCCACCTACCTCAAGCGTTGTGCTCTGATGCCGGTGACATTATTGTTGGAAAGCACCAAGCGTTCCGTGATGTATAATCCGTGATGTAAACTCCGATCCGTGATGCAATCTCGAGTTGGGAGATTCATTCTGTGATGTCCGTAACCGAATTCCGTGCTCCGATCTGTGACGTATTTTAGAATAGGTCAGGGAACCGATTTTGTGATGTACCGTAATCGAACTCCGTGATATAAACTGCAATCCGTTAATGAGATCTGGCGATGTACTTTTCGAATACCTACATACATAAGTCGGGTAATCGATTGTGCGATGCAGCATAATCGAATTCCGTAATGTAAATAGCCTAGGTTTGGGCTTAGGTAGTCTTAGGCCGTGCTGCGCTTTCGCATGTGTAAGCCCAGGCTTAGATCTGTCACGATATTTCCGCTTTTGTTGCACCAGGGGAATATCGTTTGATACTCTTAGGTACCTTACGACGCGTCACACGAACCACAAAATGATTGTCGATAGGCAGGAGTGTAGATCACTATTCGAATGGGTACCTTTTGAGGTGAATTTGATATCTATGCCAATGCCACTTATCACAATCACCAAACACGCGTTTCATTCAAGTGGTAGGGCGCGGCGGCGGCGGCAAGGCTCGCTCCAACAGTCGACCGATCTCTCCAACGTCAAACTCCGGTACGCTCACGTCAGGCCTTCAAAAGTTCAAATTCACCTCAGAAGCACCACTTACATCCACTTACTCTTTCACAATCACCACCGACCGCATTTGTCGATGTCGCCCTTGCGATAGGCCTTCAGCAGCACCAGTTCCTCGCCCATCTCCAGCAGCACATCCAACTCAGTGTCGTATTCCATCTTCTCATTTAACCCGTTCATATGCAGATAGGTGACGGAGTTAGGCGAGATTAACCCTTTGGTTTCGCGAGTCTTGGAGGGTTTCTTGGCCTCGCAGCGCTTCTTCTGCGCGTGACGAGCGGTGAGCACGACCTCGGCACTGGGGAAGGGCAGATCGCGGGTTCGGAGTTGGAACGTGGCCTGGAAAGAAATTGTAAAATTTTAATAAACTTTTAGTTGGAGTGAATTCATTAAATGGACATTAAATGGAAATGGATCCACATAAAATAGGATAGCTTGTCGTCGGAAATATGGAAGTCAAAACAAAGATTCTGATGGTACGTAATACTGTGTGACTACTGTGTGTGTCACGTATAAATCCAAGTTTAAACGAATTCCAAATAAAAAAGTTGAAAAATTGATATTCTACGGAGTCGTCGTCGTTTGCAAATTCTTTCACACACCTCAGTGTCCGTGAACGTGTCACTGAGATCGTTCAAGTCTACCGCTCTTTCCTCGCAACCATAAGTGCTTTTGCATGCTTTGATAAGAGTGCACTCAGTGCAAGGTTTCATGTCATCAGGCCCATAGCGCGTCCGGTAAGTGGCACAAATCAGATACCAAGCGTTGTCTTGGATATCTTTCTCTGTGACATCGACTTCTCTTGCGAAACCGGAATGGCTTTCAGATGTGATGTTGACGTCTGCAAAAGACAGTTTGAACTAAATGATGACGACGACGACGACGACGACGACGCGAACTAAAGTACACATAGCTACCATCAAACTCCTTCGAATCCAACGAAAACTCTTCCACAGCTTGGCCATTTTCGATCCTCCTCAGGTTAACCTGTGTGGCATGCCTAGGAACTGACAAGTGCCAAGTGATAAGCACTTTTGGCTCTTCTGGCGCTTCTGTAGTGGTTGTGGTGACAAAGTCATCGTCATTGACATTAGCGTTATTACGATTTAGAAACAGATCTGGCGGGGCGTTCAGCAGCTGAAAGAGCGTGCACACAGTGTGTCTGTGTAGCGTTGTACTGAGTGACTAAACTCTAATCTTTTACATATGTAGATGTGTAGTTTACTTGAAGTTTCTAACCTGCTGCACTTGCTGTTGGATTTGCATTTGTTGTTGCTGTGGAATGATTCCCTGAATAAACCCCTTTCTCATTTTGCCATACTTTTTCACGGCGAAAATTCCATATTTGCCATAGAACTTCTCTTCGTCTTTGTACTCGTTGTAATCAAACGTAATCGAGCCTTGTTGACGTTGGCAAACTTCGGCGCTTGCAAAATTGACGGAAAGCAACGCAAAACTCGCGACAGCGTACGAGAATGGCTGCATTGCTTTGGACTTATGTTTTCGTGTGTAGCTAAAAGCAAGAGAAAGAATGACGGCAAAAGACAGTAGCGCGAGTTGCGGCGCCAGTGACTATCTCAAATCGCGATCACCATTTGTGTCTACCGCGCGCTTCATATTTAGAAGCGCGAATATGCACCGCTCATGCATAACTGTAAAAGAATAGATTGAGGGTTACGGTAACTCTGGTGAGATTCTACAAAACAAAAGTGACGCGGCGCCTCTGACGCAAGAAATTCGTCCCTGAACTTTTGCCTGGGACATCCGGTGACAGTGCAACAGGTGCACTGTCAAGAAATTCTGCGTCGACACACTTTTGTCATGTCGTTAGGACGCTTGTGAACTATTTTGTAACCAAACCAAGAAACACTTGCTACAGTATCCCCAAATCTGTAATCAAAGCCAGCCATTCCATCTCCTATTTACGCAAACCAAAACTCAAGCAAGCAATCTGATACGATACAATCGGCGCAGTTCAAGGCAGGGATAGCAATGGGTGGTTCATCTAGACGTCACGGCGTGAGACACGCTTGCGAGTAATCACGAGAACCCAGCCAACAATCAGTACCTCAAAGTCACCAGTCCTCTTCCAGAGTGCGAATTCGTCGTCAATTCAAAATGTTGCGTTGTTCCGAATGCGGCAAGGGGCCTCTAATCAGTGAAAGTGTGTTGGAGGAGCATTTAGCGGCCGACCACCTCGACTGGTTTCCCTTCCAGTGTCTTCTCTGTCCCAAAATAAGACTGGCCACAGAGGGAAATTTGAGGGAACATTTCGCCACTGCGCATCCTTCGGAATTGTTTACGGTAAATTGCTACATATGCCGTATCCTTGAGCTAGCAATTCAGATATTTAACTGCACGTACCGTAAAACAAAATTGAACAAACAATTTAGCGAATGATCAGAAGGCAAGCAGAGAACCATCCAATTCTTTGAGCTGCGAATCATTCCGTTCAGCTGGCGTGTCGTCCCAACGAGGAGAAGTCAGAGTGGATCAAGTCGCGAATCGCCGCCAGCCAAGGCAGCAGTCACTCTAAGCAGACGGTTCGGAAGTTGGACATTGTCGACGTCGAGATAGGTGACGACACTGACGACAAGAAAGCTGAAGTGGTGGGCCAATCGGCGCCGGCGACCGACTCATTCGACCAATCAGCGGGCGAGGCAACGCCCGGCCACTTGCCGGTTGAGTCCGGGACGGAAGGAAGCCTTGCGGGAAAAGGTCGGAGTTGTGGTCTTGCCCATTATTGTTAACCAAGAAATTCCTAGTGTACACATGACATTAGCACCAGTACTCTGTGCCAACTATTAGGGCAGGGCCATTGTGCAGGCAACCACCTGACAAATCATCCCCATTTCGGCCGATTTGTCCGAAAGCGGTCGATTTATGCCCAGTGGTACACGTACTGCGGAACAGAAAGAGAATAAAACCTTTGCGGATTGATCGCGGCTGACTTTTCGCACAAAAAACTTTCGCGGTTAACTGAAGGTTTAGCATGGTACATACTAATGTCAACATGTACTCATTCGCGCAAAAACTTTCGCGGATAGAAGGCTAGCGCGAAATCCGCGAAAGTTTTATCCGCGCAAATTTGTCAAATACAACGTAAGTCCATAAGTTAGTCCAATACAACATCCAACGTCGCTCCCAATTCATTTCAGCTCATCCCGACACCTCTGATCGCGCCGCTTCAATTCGCACGCCAGACAACGCTTCTCACTCCCCGAAAGAGCCAACGCCAGGCTACAGCTACCAAGTCTACTGTCATCCCTGTAAGAAGATCGTGCGCAAGCACACTCACACGCCGTGTCACATGGCCAGGGACTGGCAGATGTACCAGTGGAAGTGCAGAGTGTGCGCCAAAGGCTCGGCCAGTCTTGGCGAACTGAAGGACCACATCAGACGGCGTCATCCACAAGGGGCTGGATTTTGAACAGTTCACGCACGCCAAGTTGCATGCACCTCATATCAAATTTCTGAGCCACAAAGAGCACATTGCTTTCTCCTGTGGTTGGTGTCCAATGGTAACGTCGATTCGAAACACTAGTCGGAGCAAGTTGGGGGGGGGGGGGGGGCGAGGAGTGGACTCCCCACATTTGGCATACCTTAATTCTGCGAAATTTGGCTGACAAACAGCTCAAACTCCAGCCCTTAGAACTCGCTTCAAATGGCGGCGATCGGCGCAGTCTGGCGAAAGACCAGCGTTCCGCAGCCTTCAAAGCTTCATTCAAAAGAATGTGCCGGGCATTGTACGATGTCAAATCGCAACGCAATGACTCCCAGACTTCCGACGGCGGCTCACAAGCTGGCGGTTGGTTTGTTGATATGTTGTGTAGCGTCAATGAATCGTTGCATCGGCTCTTCAAATGACAAACACCACTTTGACTACAAAACTTCATTTTCAGGACGCAGCGGCAATACACAGAGCGCTCCGAAGCCCCTCGAAGTGTCGCGTTCTTCTAATAGTAGCAACAAAGTGTATTTCGCCCACTGTAGATCTTGCACAACGAAAGTCCGTCACAGTTCGAATCACGCGGCCAGTCATATGGCCAAAGAGTGGCAACTCTATCGGTGGAAATGCCGAGTTTGCGACAGGCCGAGCGCCGCCCTTGGCGGTCTGACGGAACACATCAGTCGCTGGCACCCAAAAGGGCTGGATTTGGAGAGAGAGGAAATTTGCGGAATCTAAATAGGACTAAAAATAATTTGAAAATGTTCGAATTTTGGTACGCAAGCGCAATTTTCGACCGGACAATATCAAATCGTCCATTATTTTGGATCTAAACTTTTGTCCCTTGAAGATTTGTCATAGCCAATTTATTTTCCCACATTGTATGAAATTTATACATTAATAACCACTCCAAATCCAGCCGCCTTAGAAATCGCTGCAAACGGCGGCGATCGTCGCAGTCTGGCCATCGACCAGAATTCGCCCGCTTTCGACGCCGCCTACAAAAGGATGTTCCTGACCTTGTATGGCGTCAACTTGAAAACGCCAACAACTGAAGCTCATAGCAGTCCGAAAAATCTCTCTGGAAAGGCTACCCGCGTCTCCAGTTCACCTGCAGAACCGGACGGTGGGTACAAAGCGACACATCACCAGTACACGTACACTGTTGCCGATTACCGCATACTTGTACGTAATATTTGTACGTAGCATTTGTACGTAATTGTAATTTGGAACACCAACCATCATTTCGACTTCAGAGGACAATAGAGGAAGCCCCGACTTCCTTCAAGAGAGAAAATGCAACAAGTGAAGTGGAAACTGGTTGAAAGTGTGATTTCATCTTTGCTGTCATTCTTTGTGCGAAATTGCACAGGTTTTGGCTTCGCAGTTCTTCACAGTTCCAAATATGGATAGTGTCTCGCTCGCGTTCGGTTCGGGCTAGAATCTTCTTGGTTTCGAGGAGAATCTTGTGTGGCCTCGCTGCTCCCTCTCCCTCCCTCCCTCCCTCTCTTCCCTCCGAGCAGGCGTCAATATGTTGCAGCCACTTTCCGCAATCCCTCCACATTGCGCAATATTGCGCGATCTAAACGGTTACTATCCAAACTACGCAATATGGCACGTTCTGGAGGGCGTCCCCTCGAAACCGCGCAATCCTCATGGCCAAGGGGGGCAGAGCAGGCCTGAGCAGGAGGTGAAGTACACGGGAGAGATTGCCCACCCCATTCACCGCTAAGTCAGTCACAGGTCGCGTTAACAAGCTGTTTTAAAAAAGTTGAGTTGTTTTATTAATACAGAGTGGTTTGTGAGTGTTTTAAAGTGGAAGAGTTACAGAGTGGATACTTTTGTAAAGCATTTCGAAGCCTTTCCGATATGACGCGCGGCCGCCCAGAGTCCACTATTCATGCGCTACTTTTGACACGCTCCTTTCTGAGGGGTTCTTGCAGGGCAACATTGGGATCGCCCGGGATTAATTTTTTGAGCAAGACACACGCATTTCTGAGCGGTTGTTGCAAGGCAACATTGGGATCGCCCGGGATTATTTTTTTGAGCAGACGAAGTTGTTCGTAAGACAAGGGTTTTAAAAAACCAGGCAAGTCGT